>RPOG01003079.1:0-42675 GCA_008086565.1 Thalassoma bifasciatum | reverse complement strand
CTTAGTGAAAGTGTCTGAAGTGTCAATATTTTGTGTGGCCACCAGTATTTTCCTGAACTACCTTTACTCTCCTGGACATGGAGTTTACCAGAACTTCACAGGTTGCCACTGGAATGTTCTTCCACTCCTCCATGACGACATCACAGAGCTGGCAGATTTTCGAGACTTTGCTCACCTCCACCTTCCACTTGAGGATGCCCCAAAGATGTTCTATTGGGTTTAGGTCTGGAGACATGCTTGGCCAGTTCATCACCTTTACCCGCAGCCTCTTTGGTAAAGCAGTGGTCGTCTTAGAAGTGTGTTTGGGCTCATTATCATGCTGGAACACTGCACTGCCACCCAGTGTCTGGAGGGAGGGGATCATGCTCTGCTGCAGCATTTCACAGTACATGTTGGAAATTCATGTTTCCCTCAATGAAATGTAGCTCCCTGACACCTGCTGCACTCATGCAGCCCCAGACCATGACATTCCTACCACCATGCTTGACTGTAGAGCATGACGCACTTATATTTGTACTCCTCACCTGGTCGCAGCCACACATGCTTGAGACCATCTGAACCAAACAAATTAATCCTGGTCTCATCAGACCATAGGACATGGTTCCAGTAATCCATGTGCTTTGTTGACATGTCTTCAGCAAACTGTTTGCGGGCTTTCTTGTGTACTGACTTCAGAAGAGGCTTCCTTCTGGGGTGATAGCCATGCAGACCAATTTGATGTAGAGTACAGTGTATGGTCTGAGCACTAACAGGCTGACCCCCCACCTCTTCAATCTCTGCAGCAATGCTGACAGCACTCCTGGGCTGATCTTTCAAAGAAAGTATTTGGATGTGACGCTGAGAACGTGCACTCAGCTTCTTTGGATGACCAACACGAGGCCTGTTCTGAGCGGACCCTGCTCTTTTAAAACACTGGATGATCTTAGCCACTGTGCTGCAGCTCAGTTTCAGGGTTGGTAATCTTCTTGTAGCCTTGGCCATCTTCATGTAGCACAACAATACGTCTTTTAAGATCCTCAGAGAGTTCTTTGCCATGAGGTGCTATGTTGGAACTTTCAGTGACCAGTATGAGAGAGTGTGAGAGCTGTACTACAAATTTGAACACACCTGCTCCCTATGCACACCTGAGACCTAGTAACACTAACGAGTCACATGACATTTTGGAGAAAAAATGACAAGCAGTTTAACTTATTTAGGAATCATGAAGGAGCATTTTAGGGCTGTATTTTGTCTTCATTCAGTCTGGTTCTGTGCCGTCAGGTTTAAATGTCATTAAAAACCCGTCGCTGACTTATTCGTTTGCCTCTTGTAAGTGATTTGTACAGAGTCAGAAGCTTCAGAGACAACATTCTCCGACCAATGAGTGGCCAGCAGACCGTTGACGTCACCTTTTAGTGTCGGCTTAGCTCGCTTTGAACCAGGGTAGAGTAGGTACTTAAAACTGGCGTCTGATGCGTAGTACCACGCCTGTGGAAACGCAACACAAACCGAGTAGAGACGAGTAGAATCGAGTAGAAAAGGGCCATTACTGTCTTTTACTGAATCAGTTTTAACCTTTTGTTTTATCTCATGGTATGATAAACTTTCAGTGCAGGACTAAAAAGGTCTTTTTAGTATCGTAAACACAGCCAGCAAAGTTATTGGTGTTCTGCAGCTTTCATGTCAGAGATCTAGGATAGACAAGTTGTTCGGGGAGCAAAGTCTGTCTTGTCCATCTCCGACCTTCCTCTCCATCCATCCATTTTCTTAACTCTCTGTCCTGTTCAGGGTCGCGGGTGGCTGGAGCCTGAAGGCTGGGTTATGCTTTGCGCGTGGACGAGAAACTGCAGGGGACGATGAATCGCCAAAACACGTCTATCAGAGCATTTAACTGGAGTAGAAAAAGTCTGCCTTTGTTTACATGGTTTACAACATTATCTTTTCGCCTTCTCCTCCTCTCTGTAGAGTGTGACCACAAGGAACAGTCATCACACAGGAAACAAGGTGATCTCTGTGTGATGAATCAAATAAATGCCTGTATTTTCGCACAGCAGTAAAACTTTAACATCAATTCTAAAACTCGCAGGTAACCAGTGGAGGGCAGCAAGGACTGGTGTGATGTGCATATTTCTTGTAGTGCAGGTTGAAAGCCTCGCAGCAGCTTTTTGAATCAGCTGGAATTTGTGAATATTACACCTGCTGATGCCAGATAAGTGATCATTACAATAATCAAGTCTGGACTAGAGAAGAGCTTGAATGACTTTTTCAAAGTCTTCAAGGGAGAGGAAAGACTTGATTTTTGTGAGCGGCCTCAGTTGAATAAAACACGATTGGACTATTGGCATCAAAGAACAGCTGGCTGTGGAAGATTACTCCCAGGTTATGAGCCTCTCTACAGACTTTACCTGACAGAACACTTAGAGTGGAGGTGAGGTTATTTGTAATGTTTGTCCTCAAGCCAAAGAAGGTAATAATGAGAAGTTCAAGATTTGGAGTCATTAAGGTGTAGAAAAAAATGCCTACATCCAGTTTTTGATGTAAGACAGACAGGACATTATGCTGGAGACAACAGTTGATCCCGGCTTGAGAGGAATATGCAGTTGGATGTCATCAACATAACAGTGGAAATGTGTACTGTGACTCAGTCTAATCTGCTCCAGGGGAGAATATAAACAGTGAATAGTAGGGGACCCAAAATTGACCATATCACTGATACCACCACAGTTTTAAAGACAGCTGGTTAAATCATGGTGGTCCATTGTATCACATGCAGAGCTGAGGTTAAGAAGACTGAAAATGGAGTACAGACCACCAGGCTGCCAGCAGCAAGTTATTTAAAACTTTGAACAGAGCCATCTCAGTACTGTGAAGGCCACAGGAACCCATGGAAACTTTACAAAGATTATGGTGTCTTTTATAAAAGAAATGCACAACTTTTTCTAAAATCTTACGGAAAAGGCAGCTTGGGAATGGGTCAAAATAACTTAAAATGGAGGGATGTAGAGAGGGCTCCTTTAAAAGGAGGTAAACAATGGCATGTTTAGAATAGGAGGGGAAAATCCCAGAGGTCAGAAAGGGGTTAATGACACCTAAAACTTGTCTAACACGTTCCTGAAATCCAAGATAATTGAGGGTAGGCCTACATATCTTGGCTACACCTACACTAAGGTTGGGCTCAGCTTTGTTGCACACTAATGGACACATATCGCTGAGTGACAAAGTTTTCCCAACCCCCAACTATCGTCAGACTTCAGAAATGCATGTGTGCGTGTGTGTGTTTGTATTGCTAAGGGCATGTAGCTCTCTAGGACCTGGTATGAACTTGAAGAGAAAAAATTACAGAAGGAAGTTACCTAGTTTTTCGTCATAATGAATATGATGAGTACAAACACCATGAGGTTATACAAGAACAGCCATGTACACACCCCAAAGGTTATCTAAGACTTGACAGGTGCGAATCAAACAGAGGAAACAAGAAATGGTACAACAAGATTTTCTACATTCACCAATAATTACAATACTATATGGATGGTTTGATACAAATAAGGTTCCAATCCAACAGCAAATACTTTCTGATGGATTAAAGATTATTCATTACACACACATTAAGTGGTAATATGGGAAATGGCTGAGGAACACATACTCTCAACTTGACCTACTCTGCAAGTGCAATTAAGATGCACACTATTTGTAAAAATGGATATCATTCAACCCCAGTCTGCCTTTAACATGTGCAAACATTCCACCACAGAGTAATAAAATGAATATCAATTCCTGAGGGACAGAAAGGTGGTGACGGACCTTATGGCAAAAAAATTAATAATGTTTTAATTTTTTGACTGTCTGTTATTAGGACAAAATAACCAGGGGATGTAAACTTTTCCATCAGGGTAATTTTGGAAGTTTCTGTTGTTCATTAATACATGGCTTCACCCAACCACCAACCATGAGTGACAGAAAAGGTTTTGTGTTATCATTCATCTTCTCTGAAAAGTGGTCAAGAGATCATAAATTCTGACTCCAACCTACGCTTTACTTTTAGCCCTGTACTGGCCTTTCTTCTCTTTCCTTTACTTCCAGGTGTTCCCATTCATGGCTCCACTTACCTCTCCCTCTGGCTGCGTCAACTGCTCCGTCTTCGCCGAAAAGGTCATTGAGCTGGAGCGGCGGATCTCCACACTCTACACACTCCGTGAAGCTGAGCTGCAGATGGACACCATTGTCTTCCGTTCCTCACCACCGGTGTCCGTCTCATCCAGTCCCGATCAGCCCACCCGTGCCACCGATGTCCCAGCCGATGACACCTCACCCTCTCCGCCCGTTGCTATTGCTCCCGTCGGAACAACTGCCGCCTCAGAGCCCCCTCCTCCGATCTCCCCCGGACAGCGCACTTGGATCAGGCAGGGGGCAAAACCCAAGTCCCTCGCCACCTCCACTCCACGAGATCCTGCATTTCGGTCCCTGGTTGTTCCCTGTAGCGGGGGGTCTCAGCACCCCCCCGGTACACTCCATCACTCAGTCCACCTGAACAACAGGTATGATATCCTCGCCCAAGAGGATCTCCCTCCCCAAAAGGATATAAGTAAAATCCCTCTGCCCCACTCCCCACTGTCTGCAAACTCGTTGTCCCATCAGACCCCCTCTCAGTGTCCTCCTCACCGTGCAGCCCGCCCCTCTCCATCCCGCACTTCACACCAGCTCCAGGGTGGCCCCCTGCTGCCACACCCCCCTCATGCTGCTCTCCGTCAGCACGGGCGCCGCTGACCATTACTGGCCCCACTTCCACCTCATCAGCCCCTCGCCCACTTTTTCCCCCGACCACCCTATTACTTGGAGACTCCATCATTAGAAATGTCCGTTTCTTTAATGTTATAACTAAATGCATCCGTCTCCAACATCCTCGATAAACTTCCACAGCTACTCCGCACACTCCCTTCATCTGTCCTTCGAATCATCATCCATTTCGGCAGTGGATGCATCCCGCCGACACTCAGAGATCACAAAAGCTGTCTTCATTTAACTCCTCAATTACATCCAAACCACCGGTAAATCCATCTTCATTAGCGGCCCAATCTCTCCTCACAACCGTGGCTCTGGACTCTTCAGCCGGATCCTCTCCCTGCACACCTGGCTTCAATCAGCCTGCAGGTCCCACTCCATGAGCTTCATCGACAATTTTAACTTATTCTGGGGTCGAGAAACCTTTTTTAACAATGACGGTCTGCATCCAAATAAAATTGGCAGCCATATTTTAACAGTTAATATTCAGCACGCAGTTCAAAATAAGCCATGTGACAGACTGTTTACACCCCGCACGCAGATCTGCCCGTCTTCTTCTATGGTCCAATTTACACACCCCTCCACTGCTCACAGCTCACAGCTCCCCCTACAGGCCCCAGCTTACACTGTCTCCCTTTGCAGCTCCTCCTCACATCCAGCCTGTTATCTCAGTCAGACCACTCAAGCCTCCTCTCAGACGCAAACAAATAAACACCTGCAACCTCATTCACATTGTTCCCTCTGCTCCCACTGATCACAGACCTCAGCAGCACACCCTCAAGCTTGCACTCCAGAACACCCGTTCCCTAAACAACAAAGCACTCATCTTGAATGATTTTATCTTGGACAATAACCTGGACTTCCTCTGTATCACCGAAACCTGGCACACCCCCCTGGACCATTTCTCTCTTAACCAAGTCACCCCCCCTGGATACAAGTACATAGACAAACCCCGCCCCTCTGGCCGAGGTGGTGGTGTTGCCTCTGTTTTTAAGGACCACTTCAAACTCAAACCCATTTCCACTCCCTCCACAGAATCCTTTGAACATGTCACTTTTAAACTGCTCTCCCCCAGTCCCCTTGTTATCTCCATCATCTACCGACCCCCCAAACCAAATCCATCCTTCCTCTCTGACTTCACTCACTTCATCAGTCACTTATCAACCATCTCCCCCTCCGTTTTACTTCTTGGTGACTTCAACTTCCATATAGACAAAAACTGCAAACCTGCCTCTGACTTTCTAGACCTCCTCGACTCCCTCAACCTTTCACAGCATGTTCATTTTCCCACCCACTCCCACGGACACACCCTGGACCTTGTCTGCTCCACCGGTCTCAACATCCCTCAACCTACCAGCTTCAACCTCCACATCTCCGACCACCTTGCCATAGTTTTTGAGATCCTTCTCCCAGCCCCCATTCCCAAAGAAAAACGCAAAATAACATACAGAAATATCAATTCCATCCTGCCCCAAGACCTCTCAGCCTCCTTCAGCACCGCCATTACCACCTGCCCTCCCTCATCTTTTGACAACCCGGACTTTCTCATCACACACCACAACAACTCCCTCTCCGCCTGCCTCGATCAGTTAGCCCCTCTGAAAACCAAAACTGTTTCTTTCACCCGCCCTGCCCCCTGGTTCACCCCTCATCTTCACCACCTTGAATCAAAGAAACGACAGCTTGAAAGACTCTCAAAGAAAACCGGACTCACTGTTCATCTACAAGCATACATCGACCACCTCCAACTGTACAGAACCGCCCTCACCCATGCCTGCTCCAACTACTACTCCACTCTCATCCACACTGGCTCAAAGAACCATAAAACTCTCTTCTCCACCATCAACAAACTCCTCAACCCCTGCAACAATGCCTCGGACTCCTTTACCACCCAAAAATGCAACTCCTTTCTCTCATTCCTCCACACCAAAATTGAATCCATTTACAGTTCTCTACCCTCACCACCCCCCTCCCATGTTTCCCCTCTCTCCACCGTTCCTCTCACCACCTCCCCACTTTCAAAATTCTCACTCATTACCCAAACTGACCTGTTGAAAATCATATCATCCATGAAATCTTCCACTTGCATCCTTGACCCTGTTCCTTCCTCCCTTGTGAAAATCTGCCTCCCCACCATTTCCCCATTCATTACAGCCATTGTGAACTCTTCTATCACCTCCTCCACCATCCCTCCGTCTCTAAAACTGGCTGCCATAACCCCGATCCTCAAAAAACCCGGACTCAACCCTGATGACCTCCACAACTTCCGCCCCATTTCAAACCTCCCATTCATCTCCAAAGTACTTGAAAGAGCTGTTGCATCCCAGATCAAAACTCACCTCTCAAACAATAATCTCTACGAACAATTTCAATCCGGATTCCGAACTCACCACAGCACTGAAACTGCCCTTCTGAAAATCACAAACGACCTCCTACTCTCCTCGGACTCTGGCCAACTCTCCATCCTCATCCTCCTGGACCTCACCGCCGCTTTTGACACAATCAACCACTCCATCCTCCTTTCCCGCCTCAGCTCCCTTCTTCTCATTATGGATGATGCCCTCTCCTGGCTACAATCATACCTCACAGACCGGAAACAATTCATCTGTGTAAACAACTGCTCCTCCACTACTGCCCCCCTGTCCCAAGGTGTCCCTCAGGGCTCGGTGCTTGGTCCTCTCCTTTTCATCCTGTACCTCCTCCCCCTTGGTCAGATTATCCACCGCCACGGTCTCCATTTCCATTGTTACGCAGACGATATTCAACTGTACACATCCACCAACTCCATCAGTTCTCAGATCCACTCCACCCTCTCCATCTGCCTTTCCGACATGAGCTCCTGGTTAGAATCAAACTTCCTCAAACTAAACAGTTCTAAAACCGACATCCTCATTATAGGTCCACAATCCGTCACCTCCACAGCCAAAGATTTCCACCTCACCTTCAATAACTCCACCCTATCACCCTCTCCCCAGTGCCGTAACCTCGGAGTCATCTTTGACAGTTCCCTCCACTTCAACCACCACATAAAATCAATAACTAAGGCCCAATTCCAATTCCTTTCTTAACCCTCAATCTTAACCCTCAAGCTCAACCCTCAATCTTAGTAGCCCTCAAAACCAAGTGTTAAGGGCTATCTTGTGACTTAGAAATGGGACACCCCTTAAATGCAAGTGAAATTGTTGTGGACTGTCTGTCAGTTATTCCTTCGGTTAGCGTGATCAAAAAAATATCTGTATAAAGAACACAACCACGGACATATTCAGCTGTCACAGCATACCATAGTTTATTGAAAGGTAAACACCAGCTATAACTATCGTTACATAACTCCGTGGCTACAGGAGATGACATTAGCCCGGTCATCTTATACCATTATCGGCACAAGCATGTTATATAGGCTGTTATCTTGATAAAACAATTACATTACCACGGAGAAAAAAGACCATTTTGTAACGTTTACTAACTTAAACGAAAGCAACATGGCTTGTCCGCACCGGACGCTATTGACAAAAGATCGTAAAATAAAAATAAATGTTCTGCAACAACGAGGTAAATAATCCATAAAATGGGTCTAAACTAAGATAATACAATGGTTTTCGTAATATTTATATCTCCATTAATAAAGAAAATACTATATTTGTAGCTCGCCTTCTCTGCCGCTTTGGACGCCATGTTTATTTACCGACAATACGCAATGCATTCTGGATGTCCCTTAATCCCAAGGGTGGTGTCGGAAAATCTCAATATTGAGGGAGATACAGCCCTCAATCTCGCCCCTCAACCTCAACTTTCTGAGAATCGGGACAGCACTTACACTTCGCGGGAGCGCGCATTTTGAGATTGAGGGTTAAGATTGAGGGTTAAGACAGGAATTGGAATTCACCCTAAAACAGCTTTCCACCACCCAAAAAATATTGCCCGCCTTCGCCCATCTCTCTCCTTCCCCGCAGCTGAAACCCTCATCCACGCCTTCATTACCTCACGCATCGATCACTGTAACAGCATCCTCTACGGTTCACCATCCACCCTCCTCAGTAAACTTCAGTATATCCAGAACTCCGCCGCCCGCCTCCTCACTCACACCCGTTCCCATAAACACATCACCCCCATCCTTTACAACCTGCACTGGCTCCCCATCTCGTACCACATTAAATTCAAAATCCTTTTTCTTACTTACAAAGCACTCCATAACCAGGCCCCCTCATACCTTACAAACATGCTCCACCCCTACACCCCTCCACGTCCCCTCCGCTCCTCAGCTGCAAACCTCCTCACTGTCCCTAGGACCAAGCACTGAACCTGGGGGGACAGAGCCTTCTCTGTTGCTGCCCCCTCTCTTTGGAACTCACTACCACAACAAATCCGGGACTCCGCTGACCTCACCACCTTCAAAACCAGATTAAAAACTCACCTGTTCCGCTCTGCTTTCAACTCCATAGAAACTCATCACCCCTAGTTCATCCTGTTTACTCATTTTCTTCTGTCCATTTCCTTTTTTTTTTTTTTTTTTTTTAAATTTGTTTTTAACCTGCACTGTTTTTATTTTTACCATGTAAAATATTGTTTTATCTGTTTGTTCTTTTTAAATTTTCGATGTAAAGCGACTTTGAGTTTTTGAAAAGCGCTTTATAAATAAAATTTATAATTATTATTATAGTAGGTTCATGAGCACAGCTGTATACTGAAAGTATTTTCATCGATCGTTTCATAGTTCAGGACTACCAAGCCCCTTTGTTGGCACTGTGGCCATGGTCCATCCATGAGTTGATAAACTCAATTGTGTGTGTTT
The DNA here is from genome assembly GCA_008086565.1 of Thalassoma bifasciatum. Lineage (NCBI taxonomy): Eukaryota > Metazoa > Chordata > Actinopteri > Labriformes > Labridae > Thalassoma > Thalassoma bifasciatum. The sequence continues at coordinate 33,128 of RPOG01003079.1, read as the reverse complement.
GTGAAACTTTATGCCCCAAAGATGTGTCCCTAAGAACTGATGCTGTGTGGTGAATCAGAACAGCTGACTCTCATCCCCTCCTTGTTCGTTCACACCCACCACTGGCATGAAGCTGACATTTTGTGATTGTGACTGCAGGTGTGTTGTACAGAATGTGGACTTCATGCCAGATGTTGGGTGTGACTGAACAAGGAAAGGATGCAACAGCATTGCTGATTCTCTTTGGCTTTTTACAGACAGATTACACACACTTTAAGCACAAATTTCTTGCATTTTGAATATCTGACAGACCACCCACTTACTGTCTCGTCTTGTGGACAGAAATTCACACTAGTCTCATCATGTTTCAGTCACCTAAGAGCCATGTTTAGCTCATCACCATCTTTTCACTGTCATAGATAAAGGGGCTGGGTGTCAACCAAAAAATGTGTCCTGTTATAGTCATCAAATAGCCATTATAATCACGTCACTACTTATTATCGTCATGAATGAAAGGGGTGGAGTCTTCCAAAAATAGTCATTGTCATTGTTGATGAAAACAACACTGGATAGCAGTTATCAGCTCATCAGCCAGCCCGCTGCCAGCAGCTCACTGATCTCACTGACCGCAAATCCATGAATCTGGAATAAATAGGACTCTCAGTGCCCGGTAGAACCAGTCTACTGAGTTGGTAGAACCAGGTGTCTAGGTGCCAGGACAGAAGAGCCACTGAAAGCAGGAGATCCAGCCGGCCCCAACAGCCAACTGAGAGCTGACAGCTCACCCTGGGCAGACCCAGCAGGGGCATTCCATCAGGAGACCCACCGTGGAATATCTTCAGGAAACAGGTTATCCACTGTATGACACATGTACTGTTTTGGCAGGGAATCTAGTTGCGTAGCAGATGGTACATAGTCTCATGTATGTGTTGTTGGGTATGGTTGTGAATTTCATCTTAACCCTTTAACACCTGAGCCTCAGAATGCCTGCCGAGACAACTCTGCTTATCTTGACCATAAAACAGTCAAAATGTGTTCTGTGAGTCAGTGCCTAAAGCTGCAAGGGGGACAGAGTGATAGGAGTCTTTTATTACTGTGTAGCAGTTGTCCAGAGTGTCAGAGCCCCTGGTGGGACACTGATATGCTGTCTGTATTTAGGGAGTTCATGGGTTAAGTTAGCTCTGTCAAAGTCCCCTAGAATGATGAGCAGGGAGTCAGGCAGGAGTTTTTCCACGTCTGTAATCTGGTCAGCCAGGTGCTGTAACGCCTCTGATACGCACTTCTGAGGTGGTATGTAGACACTAACCAGAACAAACGAGGAAAACTCCCACGGCAAGTAAAAAGAGCAATGTCTCAGCTTTCAGAAACCGTTGGTATTTTTCTGACTCTGCAAATTGTTTAAGAGTAGGCCACATTCAAATGCAAATGTGTTAGGTGTCACAGCCCGGCTCAAAAGCATGCGACAAAAGAGGGAGACCACACATAGTCTGTTCTATTTCAGAAAAATATACATTTATTTACATGAGAAATAAGCAATGTAAGTAAGAGTCAGTATGTGTGCAGTGTTGAGTGTTTGTGAGTGTGTGTCTGTGTATGAAGTGCATGAGTCCCACACAGGTGACGTCAGCCAGGTCAGGGAAAGAGAGAGAGATCTGCACTGCAGCTCAGCTTTTGAAGGCTCCTAAACCCAAGCCGCTCAGGTGTGCTGCATTCACTCACTCAAGGCAAACTCCACCCACAACTACCTGCAGAGCAGACAAGACAAGCAGCAGCAACAAGGAAGACAGAGGCAAAGAACAGAAAGGCCAACCCCTAGGCCGTCACATAGGGCAGACACATCTGTAGTTTAAGAGCTAAGTAGCTTTATGTACAGCCTTGTTTTCCATTCAGTTTCCTCTTGAGTGGTGTCTCATCCTTTACAATTGGTTTGCCCCCTGCCCTCTCCCTTTTTCTATGTCATCCTTGGGGGAGAGCTGGTGTCCATTGTTTGGTTTTTCTCTTTTTCCATCAATTTATTTATTTTATACGCTCATTTTCCCTTAGTATGTGTTTTTGAAGTGTTTACAGCATAAAAATTGCTTTTAGATTTTTATGTTACGTCTAAAATGTTATTTTGTAGTTACTTGGACCAGCTCATGAGCATCCGCTTTGTGTTATGTTATCCAAGATGTGCATGTATCTGTGAGGGGGCTATCTGTGAGATAAAATTCACAACCCAGAGTCTACCAGTTCTAGAAGTCAGTTCAGAAGCCAGCTGATGCAAAAAAAAAAAGTTGCAGATCAGGATTATATTTTGTGGATCTGCATTAGATGCTGTTCATGACAGTGGCAGGAGGAATAAGATCCACATACACAAGCTACAAAAAAAACAATAAAAGTTGGTAACACACATAAAAAAGCAACCAAAATCAGAAGGCAAACAAATGTGGACACGTGCATGGATTTAAGGCAGGCCAGCTGCTCAGGGGCTAAGGTCATGGGTTATGTAACCTGGCTGATAGGCTGTAATTAACATTCAGGTTAAGCCTGTTAGGCTTTACCAGCACTCCATGAAGTGTCTTGTTAATCTGTGGTTGATTTGCTTGTTGGTTGTCTACACTACTGTTAAGTTTGCTGATACTTAGCAGTTTTTTGCAGCTTCATCTGGAGTGCGTTGTTGCTTTGTAGTTTGTTTTCAGTTTGCCTGTAGTTTGTCCACAGAGCAGTTGCTTAGAGGTTGATGTTGCTTGTCTTTGGTGTGTTGATTGTCTGTTTCTTTGTAGTTTGTTGACAGCATAGCTGGTGTCAACAGTCAGTGAACAGTTAATAGTTTGTTGGTAATAAGCAGGTTGTTGATGCTTGTCAGTGTCAGAGATTTGTTCATCTGCGTCGTCTCTTTTCAGGTTGTTGACTATGTATGGTTTGTTCTGAGTCTATCTGGAATGATTTGGAAAAGTCCCTTGTAGATTGTTTGGAGACTAGTTTTAAGAAGACTGTTGTTGCTAGTCATTTGCTAGATATTCTGATATTATCATTTGGTAGTTGATTGGTAGTTGTGGGTGTTGTGTTGGTCATTTGTCTGTAGTTTGATTTATATTGTTGTCACCTTCTTATTGTCAGTTACCGTATTTTGACACTTTGTTTGGAGCTCTCTGGTAATTTGTAGTCTGTTAACTATTTTTCACCACTCTCCTTCCAGAATATTAAGGGGCAGCACACATTTGGAACCTGAATTTTAACCTGGAGTGTAGACCTGGATGAGAGATTCCAGGGGTCAGTTTCACAAAGCAGGTTCTAGAATCTCTGAGTTAAACCCTGAACTCTGAGTTGATCTCCTCTGAGATAGAAAACTCAGAACAGGTGATTTGAGTTTGTTTGATCAACTCGGAGTAGTTTCACCAGGAGTTAAGCGCGTGCACCAGCACTATAAAAAGACAGCATTAGTGGAGCCCTGATTCGACAAGTCACCATGGCAATGGGGAAGCGGAGGGCGGCTTTTTTTTTTACCCCACAAGAACTGGAAATCTTAATGTGCTCATGCAGCAAATTTGAACATGATTTTAGCAAAACAGTGCAACAGCACAGCAGCTGCAAAAGAGAGGGAGACGGTGTGAGAGAACATTAGTGCTCTGGTCAATACGTAAGTTCAAATATAGTCCGACAATCACAATAATATTACAGGGAAAACTGCTGAATGTAGATCATTCATTTATTTAGGTGCAATCCTGTGGGGCAGAAGCGCACTTGGCAGCAGCTGAAGATGAAATATAAAAACATTGTTCAAACAGGTGAGACCTCCACATTATCTTACAGGTTTACCTCACTTTGATCAAGTTTTACATTGTACAATAAATATTACCTGGCTGTTTGACTGTGCAGTTGTTTTATATCCAACACCACACTGTTTACACACATAAATGTCTTCTCATATGTATCACATTTTGTTAAATAATTAATCCTATTTAAACTAACACAGACTTCTACTCAGCAAACAGAAAGAAGGCAGATGCCAGTAAAACAGGAGGTGGTCCAGCACCTCCACCTCTGATGACCTGCATACAGTTGTCTTGCATCTCTGATAGCATTAAAAGAAAAAAAAAAAAAAGCTGCCATTTACAAAAAAATTGAAGCATGATACACAATATCTGCTGGGGTGTGAGAGCATGACTACGGCTGGTAATGATGCAAATGTAAAGATGGACTAGGTCTTGTATGTAAATGATGGACTGTGGTGTGAAACAGTAACGTTTAAAAAAGAGAATTGTCTGGAAATGTCAGAACATCTATGCGCGCTCTGATGACAAATCTCCCGAAAAATATTTAAAATATTAATTTCCCTGTGCAGTAATGCTGCACCTTCATCAACGAGCTCATTGTCAAAAGGACATGCTATGTTTGTGAAAAAAGTCGACTTGTATGTTTCTTAAATAACAGACAGCAGAACCACGTTACTCCAAAACTCACCCGCTGACTGAAAGAATGAGGCAATCAAACGTGTGTGGTTGAAAGAAGGCGGAGACAGAGAGAAACTCGAGGTTCATTGACAAAAACCTGGTCCCAACCAGGTTAGTTTCACAGAGTCTGTTACTACGGTAACTGACCGACAGCTGGAGTTCCTTCTCTCTGTGAAACAGGCTGGAGTTTCCCCTCTTTCTCTGTTTGAGTTACCTCGCTTTGTGAAACAGAAAATTCAGAGTTTCCCTCATTTCAGGGTTAATAGACTCAGAGTTTTAAGGGGTTGATGTTGCTTCTCTCCGGTGTGGTGATTGTCTGTTTCTTTGTAGTTTGTTGACAGCACAGCTGGCGTCAACAGTCAGTGAACAGTTAATGGTTTGTGGGTAGGCACTCTTGTCACTTTTTGTGCACCTGAGGAAGAGCTTTGAATTTGTTGTAATATCCACTATTACTGCTGCATAACATATAACTGCAAGGCTCATATCTGCAGCTTAGGAGACGTTTCCTTTTTCTAGCAGTGTTACAATATAAAGTAGCACAATAATATGGGTAATACACTCTAATTAATGTGATTGTATAGATTTTATCAGCATACCAAATATGAAGAACATTTTTAAGTCTTATGCGCATTACAAGAGAAAACATTTTAACAAGCCTTTTAGCCACAGAGAAAAACATAATCAAAACTGTCATTAAATAATTTCCTCAAACTGGAATTTACAATATACATTATGAATTAACAGCAGCATGTGGAATGTAACAAGAAGATATAAACAGTGCCTACCTGGTGTGAAAATCATCAGAACAAAGTCATGATGCTGCATAACAAGCAACTGCAAGGCTCTTATCTGCAAAGCTCAGTACAAAACAGGAGATCAGGGTCAGTTACGTGAGAATACAGCCGAGGGTGGAGCAGCTGGCACATGGCAAGTTTGCTAGCAAAAGCTCTTCCCATAAGCAGAGTGCAACTTGTGTAAAAATTCACTATTTCTTTAACAAAACATTTACAAATAATTATAGACCAGAACACTGAACAGACCCACATATGAGTCCACCTACAGCTCAGGAGAAGTTTCCTTTGCTGAGATACACACAGTGTACAGCTGGGAGCCTCAAACTGCAGCTGCACTACTTTCACCATCAGGTGGCAACAAAGTCACATGAATATTATGACCATTTTAATTTTGCTGAAATTCAACACAAAGAAAATTTCCAACTGTTAGATTTGCTGTGCTGTGAAGTGCTGTGAAGTCTTACTGAACATGAGCGGATATTTCATGAAAGCCCTTCTCTGTTTTACTCTCTGGCAGCAGGTGAAGTCCCTGTGTGCCAGTGTGTGTGTGTGAGGATGACGCCTCCCTGCCGTGCCTCCACTTTCTTCTGGTTTCTATTACTGGTGGGAGTCGGACCTCTGCCCCTGCTGCTCCACTGGATGGACCTCAACCCCATCAAACTTCTGGCTCCAGGTCTGTGATGTCACCCAGATCAGATCAGATCAGCTCGTCTGACCTGAGTGATCTGCTTTCTGCTCTGAAACACGTGATTATTATTTTCACGAGTTTAATATTTGATATCTACTGATACGTGATATTAAAAATGAAAGACTATAGTTGGATTACACTTTTCACTCATTTTACGTCCGTCTCATAGGTCCCCAGATCATATCTGAAAAAAAGAAGAAAAAAACAATCAGACGTTGGATTAGACATTAGCATGCCTGAAAATCCCCATATTTCAGTTATGCTTGGCACAGATGGTTTTCAGTGGGCATGGCTTTGAAAAGCTGATGTACTGTCCAGTAACTTCCCCAATCAGGAAGTGGATGTGACTTGTACTGTGCCCCAAACCCCGTACTTCTACATTCACACTTACTACCTTGAGTGTGGACTTTGATTCCTCAGCTGGTGCACTCAAACCATTCAAAAAGTTGAGTGTGGAATACTGGACACTTCTCACACTCAGTGGTCACCATATTGCCCATGTAGAGGAGGAGGCAGAAACAGATCAAACACCGGTTGATGGTTGCAAACAATGAATAACAGAGGAACATCTGTAAACAGTTGTGAAATGTGATTGCAATTTCTGGTAAGTGTGATGTGTAGACTGTATATAGACTGGACAGCGTGGCTCTGCCTTTCACCACTGTACGGTTTTGAAGCCAAAAGAACCCAGTTACTGGAGCCCGCATTGGCTGCCATTGTGCAGCCAGAGTCTGCACAGTAGAGAATTTGGGGGGAACAGGGAAACAAAAAAGTAATAAACCTGACCTATACTGCAGCCAGCCACCAGGGGTTGCGGTGTTTCTGGAGACCTCAGTTAGGATAGAATAAAATAGAATAGAATAGAATAGAATAGAATAGCCTTTATTGTCACTGCACTTTTTGGGTACAATGAAATTGAGGGTGCTCTCACAGAGCCATTATGCACCAGACAACAGTCGAGTATGCGTGTCTAGATATAAATATGAAAAATAAAATGTGAAAATATATCAGACTATATTTACAATAAAGGAGATTTTATTAAGGCTGAAAAGAAGGAGGTTAAAGTTGTTTGTATTTCTGAGAAGAGAAAAAGTGTAACGTGCTAAGGGTGGGAGGAGGTAGATAAATTGTAATGTCCTTAATGTTCTTCGGGGCTGGGGGGGTTAAGAGACCAGCTGTAAGTGAGTGTGAGAGATGCCAATGAGTGTTAATAGTTTAGATTGCCCAGGGAAAGAAAGTGTTTGTCAGCTTGCTGATGTGGGACCTCGTTGACCTTTAGCATTTTCCAGGGGGCAGCAGATCAAACAGGGGGTGGGCAGGGTGTGAGAGGTCTCCTGTGATGGCCTTGGTTTTTCTGAGGCAGCAGAATGTGGCAATGTGCTCCAGCTTAGGCAGAGGGCAGTTGATGATCTTTGGGGCAGTATTTATGACCCTCCGCACTGCCTCCCTGTCCTCAGCTGTGGAGCCTGCGTAACACACACCCAGGCAGTGTGTCAACACACTCTCTACAGAGGAGTGATAAAAGGCCAGCAGCAGCTTTGTGTCCAGGCTGTGCTTCCTGAGGACGCGCAGTGTGGAGGAGTGGTGGGAGCCAAGTCAAGTCTCACAGACTGTGGACAGCACGTCGGGAAGTTTTTGATCCAGGTGCAGGTGGCGAGGGCGATCTGAAGCTAAAGCAATTTGTTGAAGAGGATGTCCAGGATGATAGTGTTGAATGCTGAACTGTAGTCCACAAGGAGCATCCTCACATAGCTCCTCTTTTTCTTCAGGTGACTAAGTGCAGTGTGAAGTGTGAAGCCTGGTTTATGCTTTCCACATCCGCACGCTCCTCTCCAACCAACGCTGACAAATGATGTCATTTTCACACCCACGCCCCCTTGCCCCCCCCTGTTGTTTGGAGAACATGAGCTGAAGCTGGCCGAGGGCTATTCTAATGTTAGCATCTGAAGGTAAATGTAATGTTAACAGCAGTCACAAGGACCACAGTCAGCTCCGGTGGTTGGTAAAAGGGCCGGCACTGTACAGACATGGCTTCTAGGTCCAGTGAGCAGTGTGTGTCTATAACCCCGCTGTCTGAGCACTCGTTCTCAAGCACGTAAACACACATTCCCGCTCCTATGGTCTTACCAGAGGCTTGATTCCGGTTGTAGCGGTGGGTCGTGTGGCCTACTAGCTCAACTGTAGCATTGAGAATCTAGGGGAACAGCCAGGTTTTCTAACGATCGACAGATAACACTCACTGATGAGGTAGGTTGTAGGCAATCTGTGACTGTTGCCCATCCATCTTGTTGGCAAGAGATCTGGCATTGGTGAGTAAGATAGATGGCAGTGGAGGTCTTTGTGGTCTTTTCCTTAGTTGAGCTAGCAGACCTGCCCAGCAACTGCATTTCAGCTTCCTTTCCCTGCAGCGCATACAAAGCCCATGGGGCCAACAACAGTCCACAGGATGCCCACCAGTCTTGCCATCTGTGGTGGGATGTTATACGAGTCATTGAAAAATCACTTGTAATGTCCATTTTTGCACAAAAACTAGTACCTATCAGTTTCTGCTGGTTGTAAACAAGTTTTGGAGGCATTCGATTAAAAGGAGCTAAAAGACAATAAAACAAACAGCAACGGGTGCAAAATAGCAGGTAGCCTTGAGCCGCTGTGTCTGTACGTGCCGCCATTGCATCCAAAGAGGCGACAGTCATGGTACAGTCAGTGGTGTGAAGCAGCGATGTTTGATTTGGGACAACTACGCTGTAAGATTTTGTGGACACTGAGTGCAGTGTGTGCCCAGTGCACTTCAAGTGCGCAATTTGAGACATTTTGAGTTTCTTCAAAGTCTCTGGAACATTACATAGACATCAGGGATGGTGTTTCTGGAGTGGCAGACTGGGGTGCTGTTTGCCCTTTTTTAAGAAGGGTGACCAGAGGATGTGCTCTTACTACAGGGAGATCACACTTCTCAGCTTCCTTGGAGAGGTGGACAATTGTTTGAACATCAGATTCAGGAGAAACAATGCAGTTTTTGTCCTGGTTGTGGAACACTGGACAAGTGCTATGCCCTCCCAAAACTGATAGAGGAGGCATGGTTGTTTGCCCAACCAGTCCACATGTGCAGAGTGTCTAAACCTTTTTGTATTTATAAACATTTAAATGTATTTAAACATCCTTTGGACACTTAGTAGAGGAGAAACAAACCTCAGCAGATGGAATCATTTCATTTATTATCTTTCTTGACAGGTTTTATGAACATGGCAGCTCCAGAGAGGGTGAGCACGGAAACACAATCTGAACACAAATACACACATTGTTCTCTGGGCTGAAGCACACTCTTTACCTAAATGGACTAAAACACACATACCCAAACACTTCTTAAACACACAACTAACCAAAAAGTACTAAAACCCACACATTACCTAACTAGACTAAAACACTCTGTTGATTTAACTGGAAATAACAAACTCTTGGTTTAACTGGACTAAAACACACTGGTTATTTAACTGGATTAAAACAGTCATTATTTCACTGGACCAAAACACACTGCTTATTTAACTAGACCTATCTCATTCCTTATTTAACCAGAATAAACACACTCTTCTATAAACTGTACTTAAACACTTGGTGGACTGGACTAAAACAAATTCATTTCCTATTCAAATAAACTCAACTATCTCTACCTTGCAGGATTAAATACCCCTCTTATTAAACTTGGCTAAACCATGCTCTTTGGATGCTGTAACCAAACACATCCCCGACCTAATTGGACCAAACACCTTTCTTATTTAACAGTCCCGAAACAATAAACTGTGTTTATTAAAAGTTGTTTCTTTCCACAGAGTCTGAGTCTCTCTCACTGTCTTGCAGGGTGATTTTTTGGACACCAAACCATGGATAAATGACCTTCTACTGACTGAATCTAGTGAGAAAGTTCTTTCTCCATGGGAAGAGGAACAGCAGCGGCATCTAAAGATTCAGGATTCTCGACACCGTGTTCTGGATGAAGTCTGCTCTAAATACCAGCCAGAACTCCTTGGAAAGGTTCCCACAAAGAATGACCTGTTTCTGACCTTTGTGGAGGAAAGATACAAGCTGGTGTACTGTGAGGTGCCCAAAGTTGGCTGCTCTAACTGGAAGAGGGTGCTGTTGGTCCTTGGGAACAGAGCAGACTCTGTTCTCTCCATCGCCCATCGTGAAGCGCACAGGAACCTGACACTTCTACGGAAATACAATCGAGAAGGCATCAATGAGAGACTGAACAACTACACAAAGGTGCTGTTTGTCAGAGACCCCTTTGAGCGCCTGGTGTCTGCATTTCGGGACAAGTTTGAAAATCCAAATCCATACTTCCACGGTGCTTATGGGAAATTAATCATTGCCAAGTACCGCACTAATCCCACAAGAAAGGCCCTAAAAACAGGTGATGGTGTCACTTTCAGGGAGTTTGTGCAATACCTGCTGGACCCACAGCGTCCAAAGGGGTTCGACATCCACTGGAGGCTGGTCAATCAGCTGTGTCACCCCTGTAAGCTAAAATTTGACTTCATAGGTAAGTTTGAGAACATGACCGGTGAAGCGAACTTCCTGCTGCAAAGAATTGGAGCACCAGCAGCTGTCAGGTACCCCGACTACAAGGACAGGAATCCACAGGACAACAGGACGTCCTCCTCCATCACTGAGAAATATTTCTCCCAGCTGAACGCCACAGAGAGACAGGGAGTCTATGACTTGTACCGCCTGGACTACCTGTTGTTCAACTACTCCAAACCCCTCCCAGACCTGATCTGAGGGGGCAGAGGGGGCTTTGGGAAGTAACTGAAACGGTGTTTGTAGCCAAAGCACTTCTTTAAGTAGCTTGGTGGTAGCGTGGCTGTTTCTTGAATCAGATAAGTTTTCAGTGGCTTTGTTGTTTCTCTGAGCCTGTCCCACAGTCAATTCATACAAGCGTCATTTTCCAGAACAGAGCTGAAGCACAGCAGAGTTCTCTTTTCCAGCCTGAAAGCAAACTGCTGAGGATCAGTAGATGACGCCAGCTGAAACACAGAAGTTTAACTGTAGATCCTCCACATACCCAACTCTCTTCTTGACTCATTTCTGGGGTCCGTTTCACAAAGCAGGTTTAGTGAAAACTCTGAGTCTATCAACCCTGAAATGAGGGAAACTCTGAGTTTTCCATTTCACAAAGTGAGGTAACTCAAACAGAGAAAGAGGGGTAACTCCAGCCTGTTTCACAGAGAGAGGTAATTCCGGCTCTCCGTCAGTTACTGTAGTAACAGACTCTGTAAAGCTAAACTGGTCTGGGCCAGGTTCTTCTCAATCAACCTGGAGTTTCTCTCTGTCTCTGCCCTCTTTCAACCACACACCATATTTGATTTCCTCATTCTTCCAGTCAACAGGCAAGTTTTGGCTTTACACAGTTCTGTCGTCTGTTATTTAAAAAACATATAAGTCGACTTTTTTCACAAACATAGCATGTCCTTCTGATAATGACCCCATTGAAATAAATATTTAGCAAGAGATTGTCATCAGAGCGCACATACAGTTAGGCCCAAAAGTATTTGGACAGTGACACAAGTTTTGTTATTTTAGCTATAAACGAAAACATACTCAGGATACAATTATATAATCAATATAGGCTTAAAGTGCAGACTCTCAGCTGTAATTTGAGAGTACTCACATCCAAATTGGAGCAAGGGTTTAGGAATTACAGATCTTTAATATGTGGCTGCCTCCTTTTCAAGGAACCAAAAGTAATTGGACAATTGAATCAGAAGGCTGCAAAAAAAAAAGACAAGGTTGCATGGGCTCTGCCCTTGTCAACCTGTCATCAACTAAGCAGTTAAAAGGTCTGGAGTTGATTTCAGGTGTGGCGTTTGCATTTGGAAGCTGTTGCTGTGAACACACAACATGCGGTCAAAGGAGCTCTCAATGGAGATGAAAAAGACCATCCTGAGGCTGAAAAAAAAGAAGAAATACATCACAGAGATAGCAGAAATGTTAGGAGGGGCCAAATCAACAGTTTGGTACTTTCTAAGAAAAAAAGAGAGCACTGGTGAGCTTGGGAACTCAAAAAGGCCTGGACCTCCACGGAAGACAACAGTGGTGGATGATCACAGAATCCTTTCCATGGTGAAGAAAAACCCCTTCACAACATCCACTCAAGTGAAGAACACTCTCTAGGAAGTAGGTGTATCTGAATCTAAGGCTACTATAAAGAGAAGACTTCATGAGAGTAAATACAGAGAATTCACCACAAGGTGCAAACCATTTATCAGCCTCAAAAATAGGAAGGCCAGGATTGACTTTGCCAAAAAACACCTGAAGAAGCCAGCCCAGTTCTGGAACAGCATTCTTTGTACAGATAAAAATAAGATCAACCTGTACCAGAATGATAGGAAGAAGAAAGTTTGGAGAAGAATTGGAACAGCTCATGATCCAAAGCACACCACATCTTCTGTAAAACATGGTGGAGGCAGTGTGGTGGCATGGGCATGCATGGCTGCCAATGGCACTGGGTCACTTGTGTTTATTGATGTGACAAAGGACAGAAGCAGCCGGATGAATTCTGAAGTGTATAGGGATATACTTTCTGCTCAGATTCAGCCAAATGCAGCAAAGTTGATTGGACGGGGCTTCACAGTACAGATGGACAATGATCCAAAACATCATGCAAAAGCAACCCAGGAGTTTCTGAAAGCAAAGAAGTGGAATATTTTGCAATGGCCGAGTCAATCACCAGATCTCAACCCAATTGAGCATGTATTTCACTTGCTCAAGACAAAACTTAAAGCAGAAAGACCCACAAACAGGCAACAACTTAAGACAGCTGCAGTAAAGGCCTGGCAAAGCATCACAAAGGAGGAAACCCAGCGTTTGGTGATGTCCATGGGTTCCAGACTTCAGGCAGTCATTGCCTGCAAAGGATTTTCAACAAAATACTGAAAAGTAACATTTTACTTTGGGTTATGTTTATTTGTCCAATTACTTTTGAGCCCCTGAATTGAGGACTGTTTGTGTAAAAGTAGCTACAATTGCTACATGTTTAATCAAATATTTTTGTTCAACCCCTTGAATTAAACCTTAAAGTCTGCACTTCAATTCCGTTGTAGTTGTTTCATTTCAAATCCAATGTGGTGACATGCAGAGCCCAAATCATGAAGATTGTGTCACTGTCCAAATATTTCTGGGCCTAACTGTAGATGTTCTTGCACTTCCAGACGATTCTCTTCTTAAACAGTACCGTTTCACATCACAGTCCATTTACAGACATATCCTCACGAAATCAACTGCTAACATCGGCAGCTTGTGCCACATATGTGATTCATCCATGTACAGCAGGTTCTCATGTCCAATGTGTGCCCTCCTCACTCATGGTAACAAGGTTTGGTAAAGAATTAATTTCAGTTTCCAGTCCCAGCATGTCAGCTCCCATTACTTGTATGAAAACCATCCACATACATTTTGAATTAGGGAATCTTATTTGTTTCTTTATAACCATGTGAGTATGTATTAACTAACTGAATTCAATACATTTTAGAATCAATGGTATTTTGTAGATTTTTATTTAGTACATACATTTGAAAATTTGAGCATTTAGATAAAATTTAATAGATTTAAATGCTTAAAAATAAACTCTGGCATGATTCATTTCTGTGAGTGCCTTTATGTTGCTTTTTTTTTTTTTTTTAAATTAAATCGCTTACAGTCGACTTTTAACAGATACGTAAATAAACCATTCATTTTGAACATGTTCTGTTTACTTTATTAAACTATTTTCACATAAGGGATGGGATTTTGTTGTGTTACATGAACTCATTCAATCAAAGTTAATCTAAAGACCTGCCAATTTGCCTTTTTTCAGTGTACTGTCCCAATCATTATGAAACCCAATCTCATTGGTTTTATATATTTGGTCAAATTCATCTCATACTAGAAACACTCACATTGATTTTATTATCTTTTTATAAATAAAATTATCTGTAATTAGATTTTTTTTTAAAAAGTAAATATGATTTTATAATACCAATGACAGCACAAAATCATTTTTTTCAGTGAGGACTTGAATGAGTTTGTGACCTTGTAAAGATGCACTATTCTGGAAATCACAGATTTGGAACCACCAATTTCTCTTGTCATCCCCTTTGCCTTCATCTGGACAACCTGCTGCCGTACAGTTTCAGTAACTTTAGAATGGCTCACCGTCTTGTGAAGTCAGTGAAAACTAAGAGTTAGGCTGCCAGTTAAATAGGGTTAGTCAGTTGGTTAAGGATATTCGCACCAGATGCCAGACTGACACCCATACTTGGGAGGTACAGTTGTGCCCAAAAGTTTACACCCCCCAGCAAAATTTCTGATTTTTGGCCTTTTCTCAGAAAATATGAATGATAACATAAAATCCTTTCTATCACTCGTGGTTAGTGGTTGGGTGAAGAAAATTCTGCTGGAGAGGGAGAGCAAACTTTTAGGCACAACTGTACATCAAGCCACATGGACAAACCAGTAGATAAATTACATGAGTGGGAAGACAATTGATAAAGTCTTTTATTTTATATTTCTTTCTAAAATGGGGATGGTTAAAAGTTTTTGTTAAATGTGTTGGCACAATTTGGGCACTTCCCACATCTGTAGTCCCGATAAACCTGTTGGGAAAGCCAGAAAAAAAATCAGAAATTCTGCTGGAGGTTGTAAACTTTGGGGTACAACTGTATGTTGGCCAGACAAAACGTAACCTAAAATTGAGGATTGCTGAACATAAAGCAGCTATCAGACATGATAATCGTGACTTAGCCATTGCCAAACATTAGAAAGATAACAAATTATGGTTCAGCTGCCTCCCTCAGATTTATTGGGATTGAAAGAGTATATCATCTAATCCTAGAGGGGGGAACATGGTCAAACAACTCCTAAGAAGAGAAGCTTTTTGGATTCATGAATTGTCCGCTATTGTACGCTTTGGTGTAAATGACTCACAAGATTTGTTTTCTTTAAATAGATTTTTTTTCCTTCTTCTTCTTCCCTTGGGCCCAAAGATGAGTCTTCTCTTTCATCCTGCAAAGCAGTGTATAAGAGTCAGATTTTTGGGTACTTATGATATTTTTTTTTTTACGTATACTATAACCAGATGGTGGTCAAGCCTTGGAAGTCCTTTATTTCCCATTGTGTGTAATTGTTTGCTCTTTACTGTGTATTGTTGATCTCTTGTAAACTTTGGACTTAGTCATTTTGACTGCTCAGAAATTCTTTATTTATAATAAGGATAATCAGTAAAAGATATAAGCGTAAATTGATGTAAAAGGTAGAAAAACAAATCAAGACACAAAATGGAAATTATGATGAATGAGAGTTAAATGAACATCCTTCCAAACACCAGGAGACATCACTGTCTAAACCTGCTCCATCAGGCTCTCCCTCATCAAGGCTCTGGAACAGGGTTCAAGCCTCCATATCTGTCATTCATCTTCCAGTTCTTTTTTTGCTTCCCTTGGGTTTTGAGTGAAGCTAGGGCTAAATTTTAGCCTCACATAGCATCAAAAATAGCACCAAAATAGAGCAGGAGAAAGAGAGGGAAAAATGAAGCAAACAGTGAAACATGACACCCTTTGTAAGAAGGCAGTCAATTTGACTGCTCTGGTCATTTGAGGTAGAAATAGGCATATCTCTTTTATGTTTTGAAAATTTGAGGATTAAACAATGTTAGAATGAAATATACACTCATTTAGGAAAAGTCAGGGTCCCACTGATACATAAGTTTTATTTAAACAAAGTTATGACATTGCAAATTTTGAAAGCAGTCAAAATGACTGCCTGGTAGTTCGAGTGTTAATCTGATTGATCTACGTATTTGATCCATTTGTTTTTGTTACAGGTCATGTGACCACAAGCATCTAAGCACCTCAAGATGCAGCATGTGAAATGCGTTGTTCACAGTAAACAAAGAATAAGTAAAGCATACCTGTCAGTGTGCAGAGGATCTGTTTTCTAACTTAGGATAAATTACAATTTATGACATTAACTTTGGTCAAAACAGTGCCTACTACCTACGACTGTAGTATGAAGTAGGCGGTTTGGAAAACAGCCTCAGTCTGCAATGGACCAGTCTACCTGGCGTACTGTTTCCCACAATGCACGGCGCTAATGCCGTTTGTCAGTTTGGGGGCGCTCAGGTTGAGGTGAATTACTGACACCTACTGGAATAATTCAGCTCAACTACAACACAACAACAACAATGTGAAACGGTCCCAGAGATAAAAGTGAATTGACAGGAAAGAAACAGCAGTAAATCTGCTCACTTCATCATGAAAGAGCTGTTTACTTTTACCAAATTCATAAATGCCTGGAAAAAAATTATCACTTTTTATTTTCAACTAACAGCCTACGTGGGTAATGTGGACGCAGTTTTTCCATCAGCTGTAAAAATAAAAAGTCAGTTGGTTTCAGATTTATTTTCAATACACGATAACTTTTGGTGCAAGAGTAAAATCAAATATGGTGATTTTGCTGTAATAAACTTTTATACCTTTGCAAATTTGATCAAATCGGGACTCTAATCTCTCCCTGAATTTGTTGTTTTTCTAAATTAAAAATGTTCCTTGAACCACTAAAATCCATGAAAATACAAAAAAAAAACAAAAACGAAAAAACCTCTCAAAAATATTTACAACTACTATTCCCTTCCTATGCATAATTTCATTTATTTAGTTTCCTTTGTATCTCATTGACATCTAATTTAACTTATCTACTTTTATTGCTCCTGTAACTTCACCACTGATTGATGTGGTGAATTAATTACTGAAATGCCAAATGTACTCATGGTTTACTTATGATAAAGTTAAACAGGAAAAAACCCATCAGCTCCACTTCCTGAAACAGAAATCCAGAGTAGTATACGACTAAACAGGTCCAACAAAACAGTCATACTACATGTGAAAGAAGTAGGTAGTAGGCACTGCCTACTACCTACTACTTTCACACCTGGGGGCAATTTAGACTAATCGACTTACATTACGTGGGCATGTTTTTGGTCTGTGGGAGGAAGCTGGAGTACCAGGAGAGAACCCACACATGCACGGGGAGAACATGCAAACTCCACACAGAAAGGCCAACCATGCCCGAACGGGGAATCGTACCGGCAACCTTCTTGCTCTGAGGCTGGAGCGCTACCCGCCCAATGACAGCTGGGATAGGCTTCAGCCACCCACAACCCTGAATAGCAGGATAGACGGTTAAGACAATGGATGGGCACGTCCCATCTGTCAAAAAACTTCTGCAAATGTATGAAGAGTTTAATATGTGTATGCTGCCCTCTGTAGGCTGATCACATACCCTCCATGTTGTACTGATATTTAACAAGCTCTGTAAATATGTGTGATAAGAACATTTTTCTTCGTGAAGACTGATTTGTCTGTGTGGGATGTTTGAGAGAAGTTTTATTTCAGGCACTTAGTGGTGGAGTTGGTTTGCCTGTATTGAAACACGATGTGTTAAACCTAGCATCGTCTGTAGCCTCTGTGACAAAGCTCATCAACTTAAAGACAGCTGAATGATCAATTCTGTTTTACAGCACTTCAGAAGCTTATTACATTGTAATCAGCAAAAGTATAATGTTAAATCCTGTTTCACAGACACCACATGAGACTGAGAAGATAAGGTGTCATGTTGAGCCCACAGGAGGCTCTGAGGACTTAAAGGAGGTGACAATAAGACAGCTCAAACTGGGCCTGTGAGCTCATGTTGGACCATAGACTTTATATAGAATGGACAGCGTGGCTCCCTCTTTCACCATTGTACAGTTTTGAAGTCAAAAGAACCCAGTTACTGGAGCCAGATGTGGCCACCATTGTGCAGCCAGAGTCTGTGCATTAGAGAATTTAGTTGGAACCAGGTAAAAAAAAAAAAAAAGGAAGAAAAACAATTACTTATTTTTCCTTTCAAAGGTATTATCTCTTTTTTGTTCTCTTTCCTGAAGTTTATATCCCTGATAAAAACCACTCACAAACAGCAGCTGTCAATCATCATCAAACGAAACCTACAACCCTTTCAAAGTTTTTAATACCAAATGACTAATGGAAAACCAGCTCTTCAGAAAAAAAGACTTGAACATAATGCAGCCAAATTACATCTTCATATCACTGCAGTGTAAGAATGTGAGAAACATTTCTACGAGGTGTAATACATCTTTACCTTTTACCACCTTTCATCTGGAATGCATTAGGAGATGGAGATTTGACCTATACTGCAACCAGACACCAGGGGTCAGGGCATCTGTTAAAAGCAGTTAGAGCTGACTGTCATCACATCCATTGATTATACAGTCTATGATTTGGACAGACTGAGTCTGTTCCTCCTCCTGTTCACACCATAGTCTGTATATAGAATGGACAGCTTGGCTGTGCTCCTTACCATTGTACAGTTTTGAGGCCAAAAGTCACAGGAGCCAGCATTGTGTAGCCAGAGTCTGTACAGTAGATAATCAGAGTGGAGCTGTGACGATATATTTTGTCTTTGGAAAGTATTATACCTTTTTGGCTCTCTCTAGAAGTATCTTACAATCTACAAAGAAACTGCGCAAGAAAAGCAGCTGTCAGCCATCGTGAAATTTGACATAAAACCCAGTTTTTAATGTCTAATAACTAATAAAAACCAACTTCTATGGAAAAAAATAAAAATAAAAAAGGACTTTAACATTACGCAGCCAAATGATGTCTTCATATCACCGCAGCAAGCAGATGTGAGAAACATTTCTTCAAGGTGTATTTATTCTTTCAAAGTTTGACCGTAGCTCCTGTTAAATGAATGAGGAGACAGTTTTTGTGGAGACCTTACTTTGAGCCCAGAGAGATGGTGTCCATGTTTTTTTACAGTCTATGGTTCAAACAGGTTGGAATTTTGTGCCTGATAGTAGAACTACCTTAGCTTAGCATGACTCTGGAGTTTGTGGTTGTTGATAAAAGTGTCTGGTATTGGAAACACTGACACAGAGAGAGCCAGGCTGTGAAGTAAAATTTTATGTTCTTTGTCTCTTTTTTTAATTCAGTGGCTTTGAAAAATCTCAAAAATATTCTGGTCATTAAAGATGTTTGGTGCTCAATTCATTCTACAAACTTAACATGCTCAAAAGACGCAGCACCATGTCTTTCTCCTCCATGTCCATAAAGATATCCTCCAGCTGACAGCAGCATTGGGGCTCTGTGCAGGTGGAGCAGAAAGAGTCCAGTCTCAGCAGGTGATGGCCTCTGGCAGACTGGACAACATAAAGTCCTGTTCTGCAGAGAAGTCGGCCGGCTGCCAGTGACAGTCGATCAGAGCGTCGTACAGCTCCTCACTCAGCTCCATGAACTTCCTGTTGGCCTCCACCACGTCCAGCTCCGGGCTGGGGTCTGAAACAGGGAGAGAGGGGTCTGAACACTTACTTGATGAAAGAATTAAACAGTCCTCAGCTCTCTGAGTCTTTGAAATTGAAATTTTTCACAAGTATGCCAGGGTGAAATATGACCACCACTTCTACTTCAGCTAAAATCACAGACACTTACCTTCTAGAGGATCCTCCTGCACAGCCTCAACTTCAGCCTCAGCTTCCTAAAGACAGAGAGCATACATCAATGTTAAGTGTCAGTACGTCAGTGCATACATAGCTGTTTCAGTGTTTCCCCCAGCTTCAAAGGGGGCAGTGGTGGCTGCCATCACTGTTTAAGGTCCTCTCATCAATAAATGTGTGTGTGCGAACGTGCATGTGTCTGTGTGAATCAGGGTGGAACCTTGCCATGTGCAATACAGGGAGCAGAAAAGAAATGTGAACACATGACTATGAACAGAACAACAGACTACCAGCTCAGCAGCTTTTCTTTTTAAAAATGGTTCTATTTCACAGCTGATTGTTGGCCACATTAACCCTGCCTTCAGGCCCTGACGTAGTTGATGGAGCTGGTTCTTTGTGAGTGAAACTCAAGGAACCATGGCTAAGTCGGGTACTGGCCTGGTTCTAGGGATGGGGTACCTTTCACATTTGAATCTGTACCGATGTCCAGTACCTGAGAATCTACGCCGGTACTCAATGGTACCAAATGTGTGTATTCTTATGTGTCTTTATGTGGTGATAAATGTTTGTTTGATGACAAAATCTTAAAATATTTTAATTCAATATTTATTTCTCAATTTAAGGACTTAACAGAATATATCAAAACAGCATTCAACTGTTTGTACTTTAAAATCGCTGTTGTTTCACATTTTTTCCAACATGAAAACCCTTAACTAAAACTGGAAAAGCAATTTCTGAAGGAATTGCGCTGTTAATGCAGAGGCTGAAGCAGCTTGCACGGAACTGCGAATGGAGAATGCTGAATAACTGAATTTATCTGAAAATGGTTGTACGAATCTTTAAAAGCTTAGGCTGAACAGAAAATAGTCATGGAGAAATCTTGCACATGAACTCTTTACTGAAAAGGATGAAAGGAATGAAATAATGAATAAAAAAAGAAAATGATGATGAATTAAAAAATGAATGGACGAAAATTGATGAATCAAATAGATGAATCGTAATGAAAGACAAACCATGTATCACTAGAAGTTGTGTTGGAATTATCAGTATCATTAGTTGTTTGAGAGAGTGCAGTATGTGTGTGTGTGTGTGTGTGTGTGTGTGTCTGTGTGTGCCCCTGCTTGTGTGTTCGGTTTGCCCCGTGTGTGTGCCAGTGTGTGCCCCTGTGTGTGCCCCTGCTTGTGTGTTCAGTTTGCCCCTGTGTGTGCCCCTGTGTGTGTGTCCCCCTGCTTGTGTGTTCGGTTTGCCCCCGTGTGTGTGTGTGTGTGTGTCTGTCTGTCTGTGTGTGCCCCTGAGTGTGTGTGTGTGTGTGTGTGTATGCGTGTGTGCGCGCGCCCCTATATGTGTTGGTCAGTGATGCAGAGAAACAATCACTTGAGTATCTTTCTTCATCAGTGTTTTGATCTGTAGGTATAAACAGGTGTGTCAGATCACAGGTCTCCATGGTAACCTGCTCGTTAGGCTGTTTGAAGCTGCAGCTGTTTGATTTAACTGACAGACAGTTGATGAGAAGCCTGATTCAAGGAGTTGGACAAGGGTGTGAATCTCCTGACCTTGTGCAAAAACTATAAGAGATATCAGAACAACAGGACCACCATGACCTTCTGAAGGCTCAGGAGTAACTATTGATATACATTTTATTTCTGCAGAGCCACAGATTATAACCAGAAAATTTGAGTTAAAACAGTCCTACTTTTTCTTAATCTCTCAGAAAGTCCCTTGAGATTTAACATGTGAGTACATGGAGGCAGATTTTGAGTTCCCACGACAGTTAGCGATCTATAAAGTTTGTTCTCTTTTTCTTGGTGCCAATGGTCCTTAATCAGAAGCAAAACAAATTTTTCCTACATTTTGAGGCCTATTTTGTGTTTGTGGAGTGAAATTTGTGGTCCTGCGGACTGTTTATCAAAAAAATTTCTAGTTTGAATCACTCCCTGTCCACACTCTAAAATTCAAATCCTCACTCAACTGCTTGAAGGGCTGAAAAATGCTTGGAGGAAACTACTGAAGAAAGCCAAAAGATGGCTGAACATTTTGCAGGTTGACTGAAGTTTCTGGCTGAAAGTATGACTGAATGAGAAGGGTCTGAATGAGGCTGAAGAATTTCCCTGCAATCTTCAAAATCTGAAGATTCCGCATTCACTCTCTATGCATGTGAAATCATGAAAAAGGTGAAATATCTCAAAGTATTAGTGAAACAGACGTGAAGAGTCATGGCACAGTTGTCCTTCATGAGCTGAACGTTTTGAGGTTTGAATGGTGAAAACTGGTTGAAATTTGTAGAAGAAGCAAATAAAAAAGTTGGCAAAAGAAGAAGTAGAAGTAGAAGAAGAAGAAGAGAATTTTGACACAGAAGAACATAAGCTGTGAATGCCCTCTGCACTCACAGCAATAAAGAATTTGCTCACAGAAGAACATATGCTGTCAATGCCTTGCTGCATTTACAGCATATGTTCTTCAGTCGGTACTTATAAAAGAATTCAGGTGGTTCCTATAACAGAGTATATCTGTATCTATATACAGAATTCTGTACCTATCCCTACCTGGAACTAGCACTGGCACCAGCTCTGTTGAAAAGTGGTATAAGAGGTTTCTGAGATCTGCTCTCACCTGAGGAGGGGGATACTGAGAGTAGTCGTACTGTTGGTAGTTGTAGCCGTATCCGTTCTGATCGTAGCCCCAGGAGTTGTAGTAGCCCGGGTAAGACTGCTGCTGGTACTGGTTGTACTGGTTGTACTGGTCATAGTTATACTGGTAGGAAGAGTTGGACTGCCATGATCTGTTCTCAGACTGCTGCTGCTGCTGACGGTTCCTTAAACTCAGGAGGAGCAGACAGCACTCAGTTACAACACGTTCAGCTGTAGCACACAAACCCTCTGATGAGGAAAGAGGAGGTCAGGCAGAGAAGGACTCACTTGTTGGCAGCCAGACTGAGCCTCAGAGGTTTGCTCCCCAGTCCCACGGCCCCCTGACACTCTTCCAGCGCTCGCTTCTGCAGCCGTTCGTCTGGAAACTGAACAAACCCACAGCCCCTAAAAGACACACAGTGGGTCAAAAAAGGCCTGAAACAAAGAGCTTTATCTGATGCCTGTGCTCTTTGTTCTCCACATTGTGTTGGGATGACACACTAATACTCACTTGGAGTTGCCCATGCTGTCCAGCACCACTTTGCCTCCTCGACAGGAGGGGTAACGGTTGTAGAAAAACTCATACAGCATCCCATCATCCACCTCTGGGGTCAGATCTCCCACAAACAGAGAGTACATCTGCCTGCAGGGACAGAACAAAGAGTCAGGTGCTGTGTGTGTGAGTAATGAAACAACATTTGTCTTCATCTGGACTCACCCGCTCTCCTGTTTTCCAAAGGTGGCTCTGTTTAACTTGAACCTGGTGGGCTGTGAGAGAGAAACTTTGCTTTAACTGTTTGCTCTGTCAGCGGTTTAAACATGTGAAAAAGAAGCTGGACATACAGGGGTCGCTCCTGGTAAAGGTTTCCCGTTGATTTTTCGTAGACACCGCTCAGCCGTGGCCTCGTCTGTCATCTCCACGAAGCAGTAGCCCAGAGCCCCCCTGGGTGATGACACACTGTTTAACGTCAGAATGGTAGGTCCCTAACAGGAACACCTGGACCTGTGGAGTCAGTACTTACCCTGTCATCTTGTTCCGGATGATTCGAACATTGACCACCGTCTCCCCCATGGTAGAGAACGCCCTGATGACAAACTTCTCATCCATGTAGGTCTCCAGCTAAACACACACACACATAAGAGTATCTCTTTCAGCTGATACTCTCTCTCGGGACTGAAGAGCTCTGCCAGATTAAGATTTTTGATGGAGACGAGTACACTATTTGCCAAATATCCTTAATAAACTGCCTGGTCAAAAACAGTCACCATCTGAATTTAACTAAGCAAATAAGTACAAGCCACCTATTGGATAATCACTGCATAGGCCATTATCTGTCATCTAAGGAGATTGATGCAGAAACATCTAAAATTGGGTTAAGAATTGTCCAACGCATTATTAAAAACCCGGAAGGATGGTGGAGAACCAGCGTCTTGGGCGCATCAGAGTAATAAGAGAGGCAGGTGAAGTGATGCACCCATCATGCCGAGTGCCTACTGTACAACCCTGTGGGGGCAGTGCTATGATCTGGGGTTGCCTGAATATGACCAGGTTATTCAATCAATGGATATTTTCTTCCCTAATGGCACGGGCATATTCCAAGATAACAATGTCAGGACTCATGGGGCTCAAACTGTGAAAGAGAGGATCAGGGGGCATGAGACATCATTTTCACACATGGATTGGCCCCCACAGAGCCCATACCTTCACCTCATTGAGAATCTTTGGGATGTGGTGGAAAAGACTTTGTGCAGTGGTCAGACTCTCCCATCATCAATGCAAGATCTTAGTGGGAAATTAATGCAACACTGGGTGCAAATAAATCTTGTGACATTGCAGAAGCTTATTCAAACATTAATGAATAATGAATGTGTGCTGTAATCAAAGCCACCAAATCTTTTCGTAAATGTGTGACCTTTTTTTGGCCAGGCAGTGTATTAACACAATTAATAACCTGTAAAAAGTTAGAGATTTGTCGTGTGTCCCCCCAGACTAAAGTCTGATGAAGTTATTTACTAACTTCAGTAACTTAATTGAGGGTACGTCCACATTTGCTTTCATGTTTTCAAAGGTCAGCATGTTTCCCTCATTATAATACTAACAACATTTCTGTGTTTTGTGCTAGACTCTGCCACTTAACCTCAGTTCAAGTTCTGAAACATCATAAACTGGTGTGTTACAGAAATGTTTTATTTTGCTCATTTGTTCATTTCCTTTACTAAGCAGTAGTTTAGCACATAGGTGTCAAACTGACCAAATTTGGCAAGACAATGCCAAATGATAACTGGAGCTGGTCAGCCGTATTATACAGCCCATGCACCGTTACAGAACCCAGAATGCTCTGCTGGTGTTTCGATGTGTCATTCAAGACAGGACCCATAAACACCTGTCCTCTGTTGACAGCAATAGGAATGCACCAAATCTTTGGCCAAAAGGGGTTCAAAAGTGCATTTTGAGTTTTCAGCTGAAAGACTTTCATCACTGAAACAAAATGGCTGGCACACAATGTTGTGCTTGTGGCAGTAAAACCTGCAGCCAGCAAGAGGGCAGAAATGAGAGGGTTGGCCTCTTGGTCATGTGCCCTGAGAGCGCTCTATAAAGTTATTTTCTATGTTTCTGGTGTTGCTTGTCCCAGCTCTCTCTGGTACTGTGATGCCCCTCCCAAAATTGGCAAAAAGAAAGGTAGAGAACTGGAGCTTGCTGGGCAGATGGGAGGCAGAATACCTGAATACATATGTAAAAGACAGACCTATTTGTCTTGTATGTTATTAGCTAAATGGTTTATTTTTTTAAATCTTATTTTGAGTTTATTTTTAACCTGTAGAGAAAAAGCTTACTGTTGTGTAAGGCACATCATTTTTATAGAACATTGGCAAAAAAGAAAAAAAAATCAATGTCATTGATTTGTTTTTTTAAGTTATCTTTGATTTTGCGTGTGCCCAATAACAGTTTTTTTTTTATCGAATAGTATTAAGACCTGCTGGTTCCATATGTTATGTTAGAGTAAAACTTGTTTTGGTCCAGGTGTAAAGGTTCATTGTTCTATCTGGAGGAAGCTTTTTTCAATAAATGTCAATGTTGACCTGTGACTTCTCTCAAGTTTTAACTTTAAACCACCAGTGTATTTGGGTTTGACCCCCCAGGTTTGGAGTCACATGCAGACAGGGGCCGTTTTCAAATTTGCATACTATACTAGCAGTACGTACTGATTTGCCCAAAATGCAGTATACAGTATGCAGTATGTGAACAAATGCAAAAGTTGCAGTATGCCAAAACTACTCGGATGACCTACTGATCTGGGAAAATTTCTCAGTATGCATCGGACCAGTCTACCTGGCATACTGTTTCCCACAATGCAAAGCGCCTGGACACAGGTCTGAATAGAAAATGACATGAACTGGAGGAAGTTTGGGCGAAGCAGTGGAACAATTCAAGTGTAAAACCCTAAAAATATAATTTAAGTGGGGTGCTTACATGGTATATGTTATCATTATCCTATTAACATATTTGAAACCATACCTGCATTATCAGAAGCAGCTTTTCCATCATTTCTAATAATAAAAAGTCAATTCACTCCAGATATTTTTCAATGAATAAGTTATGGTATAATGGTAAAAATCAAATGTGATTAATTTTGCTGCAATATACATCTACATTTAAACACACACGTCCTCTGCAGTTATTACAAAAGATCAGAGGTCCCCTGGTTAAACTTATGCAGTTCAAAGCGTTTTGACCAATTATCATTTATAATAACTGCAGAGGACGTCTGTGTTTCTATTCTGTTCTGTGCGTTAAATTTGCGACTTTCCAAACCTGAAAATTCCAACATTTTCCTTTAAACTTTGGAGTTTTTTTCTGAAAAATATTGATTCAATATTTATTAAGTTTTCCTAACATTACTTGATAATAAATTATGGAAAAGTCAAGAAAAAAAATCCATCAGCTTTACTCTCCCATTCCTCAAACTGGAAACCAGTGTAACAAACTACAAAACAGACCAAACAGAACTGTCATACTATATACTATAAAAAACAGTATGCAGTATGCAGTGTCTACTACATACTGCATTGGAAAGTAGTATGTAGTAGGGGAATAGGAAAACTGCCAGAGATCAGGGCAGACGCAGATTTCCTGCCTCTTTCTCTCTCTAGTGTTGGCAGGTACAGCACAGCAGCTCGGTGCTGTTAGCATGGCTCTGATAGGAACAGTAGAATGATGAGCAAATGGTGTTTAAAAGCTGAACTGTGTTTAACACCCGTTGATAATGTCAGCTGTAATGTTGATTAACAGGCGTGTTTTCCACTCATCGGTGTGAATGTGGACTTTACTTCTCATCCATTCAAACAGCGTGCTGAGCTCATGCTAGGCTCACTGGGTTAGCAGTGGCGCTGCGAAGACTAAAGTATCGCGGTAAAAAGTCGAAGTAAACTCACGTTGCCCATCCATAACGTGCTCATGGCGCCGCTGGAGAAGTGTGACAGGCTCAGGTCTTTGGAAAAGTCAGAATATGACGAAAAGTTCAGGCGAATCGTCTCATGTGTAAGCACAATCACAGGAAGCGCCACAGCAACACTGCGTGATTACGTCACTTCATTTACAGCGTTACGTCGATGCGTCACAGTTCACGTACTCTTCTTCTTCTTCTTCTTCTTCGGCCCTTCTTTACATAATGTCTATGCCAACAGTCAATGGTCTATGCTTTTTTAAACCAAATCCTACACCCTACCCTACGGAGTGTGCACGTGCACCCCGTCAGAAGTCACACTCGCAGTCTGATTTAAATTTTCACGAATAAATAAAAAACAACATTAGATGGGTTAAATTTAAACAAAAAACCTATCTGCAGCAGGACTTTGATTAGCCTTTATCATGTAAGTGCTGAAATTAGCCTTATTTATGTGTCTAAGTTTATTAAATTATTTTTTCTTCCCTAGAGGACACAGGACTTTTTGCAATGAAACACGGCCCCCACCTCACTCCCCCAATCATGATCCTGTAGAAAGATCTCGACTTCTGTAAGGCCTTCGATACGATGGAACATCAATTAATCTTTCATTGTTTAAAGAAATTTGGTGTCAGCTTTGGTGACTTTTTCTGTACAGCTATTAAGACTCTGTATGCTAACGGCAATTGCATTACTGCAGACGCTGCAACGATCTGCCTGTCAATCTCTCGCTCCATCCTTCCCTCACTCGTGAACAAGACCCCAAGACACTTAAACTCCTCCACTTGGGGCAGAATCTCAACCTGACTCGGAGAGGGTGCTCAACCGTTTTCCAGCTGAGGACCATGGACTCGGATTTGTAGGTGCTGATTCTCATTCTGGCCGTGTTGTACTCGGCTGCGAACTGATCCACTGAGAGTTGAAGGTCACGGTCTGATGAAGCCAACAGGACCAAATCATCTGCAAAAAGCAGTGACTCAATCCTGAGGTCACCAAACGGGACCCCTTCAACACCCTGGCTGCACCTAGAAATTCTGTCCATAAAAGTTATGAACAGAATTGGTGACAAAGGGCAGCCCTGGAGGAGTCCAACCCTCACTGGAAACGAGTCTGACTTACAGTCGGCAATGTGGACCAAGCTCTGGCACCAGTCATACAGGGAACAGACGGCCTGTCACAGGATGTCTGACACCCCATACTCCAGGAGAATCCCCTACAGGACTCCCTGAGGGACACGGTTAAATGCCTTCTCCAAGTCCACAAAACACATGTGGACTGGTTGGACGAACTCCCATACACCCTCGAGGACCCTGCTGAGGGTGTAGTTTTGGTCCACTGTTCCACGACCAGGACAAAAACCACATTGCTCCTCCTGAATCTGAGGTTTAACTATCCGACAGACCCTCCTCTCCAGTACCCCCAAAGAGACCTTACCAGGGAGGCTGAGGAGTGTGGTCCCCCTGTAGTTGGAACACACCCTCTGGTCCCCCTTCTTAAAAAGAGGGACCACCACCCCGGTCTGCCAGTCCAGAGGCACTGCCCCCAATGTCCATGCAATGTTGCAGAGTCGTGTCAACCATGACAGCCCCACAACATCCAGAGCCTTGAGGAACTCTGGGTGGACCTCATCCACCCCCAGGGCCCTGCCACAGAGGAGCTTTTTAACCACCTCGGTGACCTCAGCCCCAGAGATGGTAGAGTCCACCCCCGTGCCCCCCAGCCCTGCTTCCTCAAAGGAAGGCGTGTCAGGTCAGCAGCGCACTGTCTCTGGAACAAAGTTTGGATGATTCCACAAAAAAAATATCTCAGCACTAACAAGGTGAGGAAAGTTTTTCATAAATACTATCCTGCTAAACACTATATGGTTAAATTCAAGAGAGGCATTAATACAGGCTGCTCTTTTTTGTGAGGACCAATCAGAAACTCTTACATCTTTTTTTGGCTTTGTCTGCATACCAAACAGCTTTGAAAAGACTTATGCAGATTCATGGTTGACTAAATGTTGTGTTCTGTTTTAACAAAACACCAAAGAAAGAAGTGAAACTTTTTTTTTTCCTTAAAAACGTATTATTTAATTAGTACTAAGTTCTTCATTCACAAATGTAAGTATAGTAAGAAGAAACCCAGCTTTATATTTTTTCTGCAACATGTAGAACAGTACATACAGTTAATTGATAAATTTGACAACCAAAAAGCTATCAAAATATTGAATATTTGCCTTTTCAATGTTTTTATTCAACTGATTAATTTAAATTCTTTATTTTTTAATTTTCTTACCTATTTATTTTAAAGACTTAACCTCTGACCATTATGTTTCTGATGTTTATCTGCATACTGTTCTTGTATGCTTAATGTCAATAAAATTAATTAAAAAAATAAATCTTCATCCTCTGCTTCTTCTTCTTTTATAGGCAACCAGCTGAATGGTGCATTACTGCCATCTACTGGACTGAAGTGTGGGGCAAAATATGCATTCAGAAAATAATTTAAAAGAAAACAAATCAAAAAGACGCATTTCCTTTATAAACACAAATACAACATCATATTTCTCCCATGTCCCCAGAATCTTTTGTAAGCTGAACTCTGCCTTTGCTTGTTCAAATTTATCCCTTAACTTTCCTCTTCCTCTTTCATAAGCTACACACGCCATTATTGCATGCTTGACAGTCTCTGGCTGATAGCAATGCTGACACAATCCTGTTGGATGTTTTCTGATGATATGGAGCCTATTATTTAGTCCAGAGTGCCCTATCATGAGCTGGGTCATGACTGCCTCTTCTTCAGTCTTAAAGTTGAGGCATGGTGCATGACCTGTGTTTCTCATGGACAATGATCCTCTATTTCACTAATATTCTTAGGTTCATTTGTTTCAACCACCCCTCCCAAATCTCCTCCAAAAATTCTGAATCAAAACGATGATTAAAAACCAGGATTGGATTACGTGATCTAATCCGATTTCAGATTCCTACTTTCCCTTTTGAACTACCCATTTTCAAAATGTGATCCAATCTGATAACTAGAATCTGATTTGATTACCTTTGAACAACTGCCTGGAGAACAGCAGAAGTAAAAAATGGCTCAATTTACCACACTTTTCTATTTGGCTGAGAAAATTCTCTCCTGTCTTTTTTATCTTTGTCACAAACGTGCCTGTAACTAAATAAAGTAGCTTTCGTTTTGATAAAGCCCACAAAAACCTCTGTGAAAAGACAACAGACAAAATGACAATTAAGAGGTAGATGAGAAGCTGAGAATCAGGTTTCAGATATGAGATTTATTTTCCCACAACCACACATATATTACAGGGTTTTGTTTGCGTGTTTTAATCCCAAATCGCAGTTTGGAGCCATGTGCTCTAAAACTTTTCACCTGTACTGTACGTCTGAGATCATCGCTCGACCATTGTGAAAAGAACCAGTTTTTACTTTTCTGTAATTCTTCTGAAACTGTTTTTGATGTGCTTCTGAAAAACTTGAGATCTTACAAGGAGCTGAACAAAAGCACAATGAAGCTAATTAATGGAGTGGACTCAGTGACAGAGCACGTGGGTATTTCAGCTTTAAGTTCAAACATAAACATCTCTTTATTCTAGAAATGCATTCAGTTATAGAAATTAAAAGAAAGAGATGGAGCAAAGGCTGACAGAGGGAATGTTACTGGATAAAAACCACAGCAGGTGAAGTTTCAGGAATTGAACTGCTGCTTTGGGCTGGCTGATCGTGTTTCAAGCCACACTGAGACTCTTTAGGTCGACACCACTGAAGTCTAATAAATAAGCTTCGCTCCAGACCCAAGAATAACTGCATACATGAGCATGTTGTTCAGAAATACGAGTTTGAGAGAGAATAAAATAACAAGAACTTTAGAAGAAGAAAATAATGTCAGTGCTGGAAGAACAGTTGTGAGCTCAGTTCAGACATTTGTAGTTGTACAAACTGTCTCACAGGAAAAAGGTCTATTGTAATCCATAGTTACCATCTTTTCTGACTATAGAGACAAGTTAAGCAGACTATATTAAGCCGCTTTGTTCTCCAGAAACCATGTTAGGTCAAGGTATCATATGAATGATCTAAGAAGAACTGGGAATGGAATCATGTGGAATGACAGCCACTTCATGTTCTTCAAAGGGGCAAAGAACTGCTCACATGAGAAACACAAATAATATCATCTGTTACCTTTTTAACCCTATATAATCAAGCATACAAAGCCCATAGTTAAATAAACAGAAGAACAGCTCCTCGGATTCCTGAACAAGTTAAAGATGCAGAAAGTTGCGACGGGATTTGGAACCAGGCTTTAGGCAAAAAATGCTACAACAGACACCGGACAGAGACAGATCACATGATTCTCCTAAGTGCAAATTCATCTGACACACTGGAATTAAAAGAGCTCAAGAGGAAGACATGGTTCACCCCAGCTACACACAGATCAACCACATATTAAGATTTGTAAGGCTTTTACATTCAAAACTGAACACATACATAAATACTGTAAAGATAGCCATCATATATATGTTTGAAGATGTGCATTTTTCAGAGGGACTGTTAGGATTCAACTGGGCTGGTAAACAAATTCATTCAGATAGTGTTAGATTCTGGAAAGGATCTTTAAAGCTGCAATGTAGTCCCACTTTTCAGATCCCTGATGAAGTGAATAACTTTAGTAATGATAAGAGAGATACTATCCATGAGTTTATCCCTCTCTCTGCTCCTTTTAGTTTCAGACCATATCCCACCATTCATGAAGTATCCCCTCAGGTAGTGGCTGAACTTTCTGTGCATGTCTGCTTGATTGGATTGAGCTGTCGGCACGAGCAGTTTGAGACATAAAAATGGATGCAGCTTTAAAAACCCTTACAGATGTGTGGTTTCATTGTTTAGTAAGAACTCTGCTTTTGCATTTCTCTCTCTCTCTCTCGTTCCTCAGGTTGTTGTTGTACCTGAAACGTTTGCATATCTGCATTTCATTATCCAGAGCGATGCCTAGCAGCTGTGAGGACACGTGAAAAAGCCTCTTCCAATCCTCAGATCTTCAACAGGAATGAGGGAAAACAAGACTAAGAGCAGTAGTATGAAAAAAATGCCATCAAAGACCCCCAATGAAGCTGACGCAGGAGTGTGTGTGACAAGACGTTGACCAGGAGTGAGTGCAGCACACCAGGAGACCCTGCAGGAAAGAAGTCATGATGGGAACCTGGAGGGCAGCAGATTGGTCCAAAGAGTCCAGATCTGAAGAGGAAGATGATGACCATGATGCTGTAGAGGTATATGATCGTCACACACACTCACACATACATTTGCACACATTATCAGTCTATCTTCTCCTTGTGAACCAGTTTAGGAGAATCCACAAAGTCCTGCCCATTGAACATGATGATGGCTCCAGTGATGGCACTTGCCGCCCCCCAGAACATCACGTAGGCCAGAGCCTCCGTCCACGTGTCGCCTGAAACACACATTTATTATTTACGTTTACTATTTTGATTTTCAGAGCAGCTCCTCTGACTGACTCTTCTGACCACTATTTCTTTAATAACCATCATGCTGTGTTAAAGATGACCTGAACCCAGAGCTTAAGACCGTGGACTCACGGGGAGTCGCCCTCTGCTGGAGGCTGTAAAGAATGCAGGTTTAAGATTTTTGAAGCCTGGTTTCTACTTCAGCTTTAAATTGACTCTGAAGCCTGTGAAGCTCTTTTCCAACACAGAAGCTCAGTGTGAACTATATCTATCGTATCTATATCTGTGTTCCATCTAAATGTATTAAGTTAGTTGAAAAAAAATCAAGTTCAGTTTAGTTTTAATTACCCTGTAATTATTGCCTCAAACCAACCTAATACATTTGCACAGAACCAGTTGACATAAGAAATGTAATTCAAGTCACTGTTTCATTTTGTTGTGTGTGGCCAGAAAGAGGGAGAGACAGCAGTGAGAGCAGAAGGACAGACATGAAAGGTTTGGTGAAGCAGTGGATAATGACATGACCTCACACTGATCACTGTCATAACAACAGTATATCATCTGAAAAAAGTGAGATAATGTGTTGACTTTTCAAGGCACTGTCCGAGCGGGCCTGTGGAGTGTGCAGTCAGCTGACCCAGAGCCTTTTAGTTGTTCTTAGCTGTTGACGTAAAGCCCTGCCTGTATACAAGTTTCATCACTTTCTGTAGTCATCTGCGATTCCAGCTGCATCACTTGGCAATTTTAATTCCATGCATAATAAGCCTACATTGTTTATATTTTGATAACCTAGATGAATTTCTGCTTATTTATGTAGTGGGTGAATTCTCTCTACTCTGCCTGGAGGCTGATACAGTCATGTCAGAGCATGAGGGAACATCAGGAAGTGGACGTGTTTTGAGTACACGACTAATACAACAGACTTTTCGGGTACAAAAGAATACTGGTGCAAACCAGTTTCCATCATTTTAACTTGCTTTCTGCTCCGGAACATTAAAAATCCCAAAGTTTCTTTTTTTGTTTTTATTCCTAGCGAAATGGCAAAAGTTTCTAGTTTTCGCTTTATGAACCGGTTCAAAGCCCTGGCTACACAAACCCAGCGTGCAGGCTGAGCTGCAGGTTCAACACAGAGGTCCATTCCAGGCTGAGGGCAGCCTCATTCTTAAGCACTTCAAACATTAGGAT
>RPOG01003078.1:0-70994 GCA_008086565.1 Thalassoma bifasciatum | reverse complement strand
AGTCATACTCACACAGTGTCAGTTTTGTGTCACACACATACACATACACACACAAACACACACACAAACAGTTTCACACACAGTTACACAGTTTTGTACACAGTATTGGGACTCACAGTCCCACGCGCATGCAACCACATACACACATACACATATACATACACATATACACACACACACACTCTCTCTCTCTCTCTCTTCCTCTTTAAGAGTGTGGTGAGGGCTGAGTGGTTGCACCAAAAATTCGTTTTTGCTGTAACACATCTGATAATGAATTCACATTAACCAAAATCAACATAAGGTTAAGTTGTGCCAGGCAACGCCACCCTGGGAGTTTCACCCAGGGAATTCACGCAGTTTAATAAATAGGACACACAGGGTCGTTATACTGACTAGGCTTGAGACGTGGTTCCAGGTATAATAAAAACAATCTTTATTTGTTAAACCAATTTAAAAAATATATCATTAAAACACCACTCACACAAAAGGGGAAGGGAGGAAGAAAGAAAAAAAAAGTATTCAGGTGCTGAGGGCTACCTGTGGGAAGGAGGGCTAGTGAAGGGACGAGGTATCCACCAACTGAAAAGCAAAGAAAAGCACCCTGGCACACGTGACGCACACACAGGGTCGGAACAAACCAAAACCCGGGAACACACAGCACACAAAAAAGGGGGGATCCCACCACCTGGCACCAGCACCATCACCACTGGCCCTCAGCAACTGAAACAAAGGAAATAAACAAGTAGGGGACTGAATAAACAAAATAAATAAATAAAATAAATAACTGCAACAAAAGGTAAAAGAAAAATTGTCCTAAATACAATAACGAAACTTAATTTCAAACTAGCAAAAATACTCCAAAGAAACTCCAAAGACAGTATAACAAAATGAAACAATCAAAACAAAAGAAATTCTTACACAAAAAGACAAACCAAACCAAGGGTGAGGCTAATTCCCAAAAAGATAAAGCTATGAAGGTAATATAAACAAAAGAAAGGATGACTGTAACAATTATCTAAGGAAAGACAAAAGAAAAACCTACACAAAATAACCCAACCCAAAAGACTAACTAAACAAAACAAACTAAACCCAAAAATGACACAAAATAATCCCAAACCCAAAGAAATAAGGCGCACAAACCAAATTTACACAATCACACTTTTAAAATGTAGCAATTAATTTCAGTTAAGACTTGTGGCAAAGGTGGGAGTTCTTTAACAAGGATGCGTGGGGACTGGCGAGTGGCTGCCAGAAACGATGGCCCTTAACGACACCCTACTGGCAACACTTTCCACAAACCACACAGAGTAGAGCAGCCCCCAAAAAGCAGAGTAGACACAAGCAGAGCAGCGCAGCTTCCCCAAGCAGAGTAGAGTAGCCCCCCACAAAGCAGCAGTGGTCCTCGGTCAGCTGGTGGTGACGTCACAACTTCACCTAACAGACAGTAGTGTTAGCACAGTTGAAAGCTGACAACGATGCAGCCGCGACCTACATTATAAACTTCACCTACCTCCACAGTAGAAACGGCGAGCGCACACACACACGCACAAGAGGAGGGAGAGAGAGAGCCAGCAGCAACTAGTGTCCACCTGCGTTCACACTAGCCTTAGCCGATTGGCATGCACCGTTTAACGCAGAGAAAGAGGGAGACAGAGAAGAAATGCACCACCACAACCCGGAGCAGAAACACACAAGACCATGCACCAGACTGGAGCACGCGGCCGCCCTAACGCAGCACGAGCCAGCGAGAGCAGAGAGAGGAAGAAGCAGGGGGAGGACCACTAATTAAGTTCTCTCCCCTTTGCTCAATTGGCCCACAGAGGCGCCCCATTAATTGAACACAAACCTACCTGAGCTACAGACAAACAGCCTTCATTCTATGCTGCTACAAGAGTGTATATGCTACCTTTGGGCAGTGTCACCAGGAGACATGGCATTGCTTTTTAAAGCAATGCTGATGACACTCAGTTCTATGTCTCCTGTTGACACTGGGCTGATTGACAGCATTGACAGCAACTGTATCATAGATTTTACAACCTGGATGTCACCAAACCTTTATTTTACAGTTTTAAAAACCAGGCACCATCAGTTTTAAGGCTCAGACTACAAAAACTAGTATTTAATTTGATTCAGATCCAACAACAACAACAACAAAAAAAAAAACATAACCAGCAGGCTACACTAAAGGAGAAGGAGACAAGGACAACATGCTAGCGCTGCAGTGTCTGCTTAGGAGATTTGACATCAACCTATCCTTTCATCTTTTGTTGAGGGAATATTAGACCTCTTTCCAATAAGATGGAGAGAGCAGAGCGAACACTGGAAAAGGAGGAATACAAGAGAGCATGGTAGCATCATGCTTTTCACAGACATGGCTGATGGAGCTAACTGAACCTGTTATCGATACCCAGTATACAGGAGAGTGAGTCTGATCAGACTTGTCAAGAAGTCCAGCTCAGTCCTGGACTCTCTGGAGGTGGAGACTGACTGGAGAATGGTGGCCAAGCTATTGTCTCTGATGAACATTTTTCTCTGTATCACTCTCATTATATTGTTTTTTATTTTACTTTTTTTTGCACCATATATTTTCTTGTAATGTTGCTATGACTCTGAATTTCCCATTGGGGATCAATGAAGGGTTTTCTCTTCTATTCTCTTCTATCCTATTCTCTTTGTATATAAGTGAGGAAAAATCTGTTTATATCTTCTTTTTGTTCTTTCTTTATGATCAACCTTGTACATAATGTAAGGCACCATTGCTTGTAAATGGCTTTTTCCATTAGGAGACTGTAAAAAGTGTGATATACTGTGGGAAAGGGAACTAAGACGAGACGATCTCTGCCATTAACGGATAGCTGAATGTTACAGTGTGACCTCCAGAGACAGAATGATGGTGGTCACCTCTTCTGACATTATTCTCAGTGTTTGTTTTCACATGTTTGGGGTACTGAGTAGAGGAGGTGTGCCCTGCTTTAAGCACCAGAGAACCCACAGGACCAGAGTGCCATTTGAAAGTCAGCTAGGTGTACTTTTCTGTATCTGATAACTCACCTCACACTTATTGGAATTGTTCCGCCGTGCTTCAACCCCCGTCCAGATGATGTTTCTAACACAAACCCCAAGGTCTGCTGCTCTCCCCTGATGCAGTAGAAATATACAGCAGAAACTGAAATCTAAGCAAGTGCTTGAGTCTTATTTTTGGTCAAAATTGTCTGCAAAATTGTCTAACCCTAACCCTATTCATTTATCCATCAATCTGTACTCCATGAAGTTGTTTATGCCTGTAACACTTCCAAAGTCAGGCAGGTATCTTATGAAATGACTGAACAACAACAACAGCAGGCTCTTTCTGTCAAGGCAAAGGACCAGGAATGCTTGACAACAGAACAAATATCTCCAAATTATTACATCCTCTCTTCTTTATTTCAGATTCAAAATAATAAACGCTCCTGGTACGCCTCTGTAACATCCTATACCTCATGGAGGCTTAATATGTTTCTTTTTTGTTGTTGTTGTTGTCTTAACTTTAATGACCTCTTTATTGTATTCGGACCACAGTTCCTTCCTGGTGTCCCAACTACAGACATTCTCTCTGAGGTCAAACTCAGCCAGCCTTTTGAGTGAACTCATTTTAACTAATTGTATCTGTAAGCTTTTTCTTTAAGCTCAGCTCAGTCAGAGCTGAGAGCTCATGACCATGAGTGAACGTATGGAAAGAGCCTTGCCGACAAGCGCTGCTCCCTCACAATGCCCTCAGTGTTGTTGATTCAGTACCAATGTGCCTGTCAGTCTCACAATCTCAAGCAAGACTCTGCTTGAACTCCACCAGGCAAAGCCTTGCCCCTCAACTTATGTCTCATGTCTTAAGTGAATGGCCAACCAACAGAAGAGATGTGACAGTTGTTTCTTGCTCCGGAAAATAACTCACAACTTTTCATATTACCCAAGCTTTGGTGGCCTACTCAAAAATTATGAGGTAAAAAATTGTACAGCAAACACAAAACACCAAGTTATTAGATCTTTCTAATCTGCTGAAATACACCGTCCCTGCTGCTGCTTTCAAGTGCACTGATCTCACATCTATACTGCACTATTCCTGCTGTTACATTACTGTCTTATTGAAGAGCATTGTTGTAATCATTTCTGAAATCATTAACATATTCATGAGCACATCACATTGTCCCTTTGTATAGGTTGTGTTCTATATCCTCCTAATATAACATCTGTCCAAAATCATTGCTCTGTGCTTGATTACCATAAGAAAGAGCTGTGTTTTCCACCTTCAGGTTCAATTAGGAAGCTGCATTGATCCAGGTATGTTGAGATGAGAACTGTGAACAGTAGGGGATTTATGGGATAAGACATATAGTCAACGGCCTTTCCTCTGGGATGTCATTACCATGGTGAGATGGCACAGGAGGCCCATGCTCACAAACAGACCATTCCACACACATCTGTCAAAGTGTCAGCCTGTATTATTCTCTCCTGTTTCTAAAGAACTTCATTATGTGTGGGACGAGTTCCGCTGCAGCCACTTGTACTGTATCGTACCCTGGGATTCTGTGTGCATACATGTGTATTATATACATTCATAAAAAAAGAAAATGAAATACACTTGTGCTCATAAGTTTACATATCCATTGTCCATACAACTGCCATTGTC
This sequence comes from Thalassoma bifasciatum, assembly GCA_008086565.1. Lineage (NCBI taxonomy): Eukaryota > Metazoa > Chordata > Actinopteri > Labriformes > Labridae > Thalassoma > Thalassoma bifasciatum. The sequence goes on along the minus strand of RPOG01003078.1, from coordinate 66,331 downwards.
GTTATGATTTAAAAAGAGTGAACACAGTTGTTTGTTAATAAATGGCTTCGCCCAACCACTAATTATGACAGAAAGAATGTTTTTATGTCATATATGTATATATATATACACCCCTCACATTTCTGCAGATATTTAAGTATATCTTTTCATGGGACAACATTGACAAAATGACACTTTAACACAATGAAAAGTAGTCTGTGTGCAGCTTATATAACACTGTATATTTATTTTTCCCTCAAAATAACTCAAAATATAGACATTAATAGCTAAACCCCTGGCAACAAAAGTGAGTGAAAGTTTCTGAAGTGTCAATATTTTGTGTGGCCACCATTATTTTCCAGAACTGCCTTTACTCTCCTGGACATGGAGTTTACCAGAGCTCCACAAGTTGCCACTGGAATGTTCTTCCACTCCTCCATGACGACATCACGGAGCTGGCAGATATTCAAGACTTTGTGCACCTCCACCCTCCGCTTGAGGATGCCCCAAAGATGTTCTATTGGGTTTAGGTCTGGAGACATGCTTGCATCCCCAGATCATGACATTCCCACCACCATGCTTGACTGTAGAACATGACACACTTATCTTTGTACTCCTCACCTAGTCGCGGCCACACATGCTTGAGACCATCTGAACCAAACAAATTAATCTTGGTCTCATCAGACCATAGGACATGGTTCCAGTAATCCATGTGCTTTGTTGACATGTCTTCAGTAACGTGTTTGCGGACTTTCTTGTGTACTGACTTCACAAGAGGCTTCCTTCTGGGGTGACAGCCATGCAAACCAATTTGATGTAGAGTGCAGCGTATGGTCTGAGCACTAACAGGCTGACCCCCCACCTCTTCAATCTCTGCAGCAATGCTGACAGCACTCCTGCCCTGATCTTTCAAAGAAAGCATTTGGATGTGACGCTGAGCACGAGCACTCAGCTTCTTTGGACGACCAACACGAGGCCTGTTCTGAGTGAACCCTGCTCTTTTAAAACGCTGGATGATCTTAGCCACTGTGCTGCAGCTCAGTTTCAGGGTGTTGCCAATCTTCTTGTTGCCTTGGCCATCTTCATGTAGCCCAACAATATGTCTTTTAAGATCCTCAGAGAGTTCTTTGCCATAAGGTGCCATGTTGGAACTTTCAGTGACCAGTATCAGAGAGTGTGAGAGATGTACTACAAATTTGAACACACCTGCTCCCTATGCACACCAGAGACCTAGTAACACTAATGAGTCACATGACATTTTGGAGGAAAAATGACAAGCAGTGCTCAATTTGGACATTTAGGGATGTAATCTCTAAGAGGTGTACTCACTTTTGTTGCCAGGGGTTTAGCTATTAATGTCTATATTTTGAGTTATTTTGAGGGGAAAATAATTTTACACTGTTATATAAGCTGCACACAGACCACTTTTTTAGATCTCCACCAGTTTTACGGTAGAGAGTGATGACCACAGCAATGGTTTTAATACATTTCCTAGTTAAATCAGATTTGTTTCAGGTGATCACCTCATCAGTACCTTATTAGGTTGAAATAGGTGTGCTTGTGTTGGAATATAAAAGACACTGCAATGTCAGAAATGAAATTTCTGCAAAGCAGAAATGCACCCCAGCAACTGCACTGTTCTCTTTTCCCTCCGAACCATACTAGCTGAACACACTTAACAGATGTGTAAAAAGAGCATGCAGTGCGATAAGAATGAAATAAAAATATAAAGATATATTCTTTGTCTGTACATTTGAAACAATATAATAATTAACCTTAAAATGTAAAAAAAAAAAAAGATTGAAAAGTGTACCAGTCAAGGGCCTGAGCCTCAGTCACTGTGAAGGGTCCTGGTCCTGGCGCTGGACTGGTTTGCCCTCTACTTGTCTCTCTCTCTAACCCCGACACAGTCGAGACAGATGTCTGTCTAACATGTGTCTGGCTCTGTCTGAGGTTTCTGCCCATTAAAGGGATTTTTTCCCCTGTCATTGTAACTTGCTAAATACTGCAAAATGCTGTACTCATGGTGGGTTAAGATGAGACGAGACTCTTATCTTGACTTTGGGTCTCTGTTAATAAAATAAAATTAAACAAAATAAAAGTTTATTAACATTAACAGGTCTAGACCTGTTAGTGTTAATTATGTTAATGTTTTGGAAAGTGTCTTGAGATAAGGTTTGTTATGATTTGGCCCTATATAAATAAAGACTGATTTACTGATAACTTCACATTGTTGTTTGCAAAGGGAAAAAGGGACTAGACAATGTCAGTCAAAGTTAGCCTCTCTGAAAGTTCTGGCTAAAGAGAAAACCACCAGTTCCATCCAACACAAGCTCCCAGAAGTGAAACTGAGGTTACTCTTTACTGTGTGTCTCACACCAGTCACTGAAATTCAGGACTTCTTCTTTCTATTCTGCACAATTACTACAAACACTACAGCAAATTTGTTCTTATTTTACAGGCTATGCCAGTGCCACTGGACTTGTTTGGCAAGAGCATAAACACTTATCTTTGTACTCCTCACCTAGTCGCGGCCACACATGCTTGAGACCATCTGAACCAAACAAATTAATCTTGGTCTCATCAGACCATAGGACATGGTTCCAGTAATCCATGTGCTTTGTTGACATGTCTTCAGTAACGTGTTTGCGGACTTTCTTGTGTACTGACTTCACAAGAGGCTTCCTTCTGGGGTGACAGCCATGCAAACCAATTTGATGTAGAGTGCAGCGTCACTGAAATTCAGGACTTCTTCTTTCTATTCTGCACAATTACTACAAACACTACAGCAAATTTGTTCTTATTTTACAGGCTATGCCAGTGCCACTGGACTTGTTTGGCAAGAGCATAAACACTTATCTTTGTACTCCTCACCTAGTCGCGGCCACACATGCTTGAGACCATCTGAAGGCTGATCTGCAGTTTCTGCAGGAACTTAGTCTGGGTTGAGATGTTCAATAGAATTCCTGACTTTTTCAACAAATTAACTAAAACCAATGGAGCAGACCACGGATGCTGCCTTTCAACTAAAAAGGTTATCAGACAGCCTCTGAAAACACTGATTTTGAGTCATGTAATAGCCACCATCTTACAAACAAGCAGCCATATTGGAATTGAATAGACACTATTGGGTTTCAGCTGTCAAAATACATCCATTTTGTCGCAGCGTTGCATTAAATGAGTTGGTCACCTTGAAAATTGGCAGGCATCTTAAATTTTCAGCTTGATAACATACTTTCCACCAAAAGTACAGCCCGGACATCATTTGTGCCAAATTTGGTGCATGTATCACAAAGTGAAAGATTCTTGTGAAATAATAAAGATATCCTCTACAGTTACTCAAACAATACGTAGAAATGTTCTTACTCCCGCATAAAATAAGAACAAACACCAAATCACTGTTGGATTCATGACACGTGCCGCTTTTGTTCACACCATTGTGTGTAGATTAGTGAATCAGAGTCATTATAAATTGAGAAGCGCACTCCCACATTCCGAAATCAGCATATTACCACACCTCAATTCATCTATATAAGGACATCTGTTCTGATCATCAGTAATAATAAAAGTAATACATTTTATTTCAAAGCAACTTTCAAGACACCCAAGGTCGCTTTACAGAGGGTAAAAACACATATAAAATAGAGTTAAAACAGCAACATAAAAGCAATAAAGTAATACAGTGAGGACCATATGAAGCAGTTAGAGACAGTAGGTATTTCTGAATAAATGAGTTTTGAGTTTTGATTTGAAGATGGGGAGGGTGGCAGAATTGCGGAGGTACGGGGGCAGTGAGTTCCAGAGCTGGGGAGCAGAGCGGCTGAAGGCTGAAGGACATGTAGAAGGTCAGACAGGTATGGAGGAGCCAGGTTATTGATGGATTTGTAGGTGAACAGGAGGATTTTGTAGGTGATCCTTTGTTTTATTGGGAGCCAGTGGAGTTGTTGAAGGATGGGGGTGATGTGGTGGTGTGAGGGAGTTTTGGTGATGATCCGGGCGGCAGAGTTCTGAACCAGCTGGAGTTTATGGAGGGATTTATGTGGAAGGCCGAAGAGAAGAGAGTTACAGTAATCAAGGCGGGATGTGACGAGGCTGTGGACGAGGATGGCGGTGGTGTGGGGAGTGAGGGAGGTACGGAGACGATTTATGGAGCGTAGATGGAAATATGCAGACTGGGTGATGCTATTGATGTGGGATTGAAATGAGTGTACTGTCGAGGATGACACCCAGACTCTTAACCTGAGGGAAGGGGGACACAGAGGAGCCGTCAATGGAGAGGGAGAAACTGTTGACTCTGGAGAGGGTGGATTTTGGTAGTATTTCAGTTTTATTGCTGTTTAATTTTAGGAAGTTAAGGTGAACCAGGATTCTATTTCAGATAGACAAGAGGTGAGGGAGGGGGGAGGGAGTGTAGAGTTTGGCTTGCAGTAGAGTTTGGCTTGCAGGAGAGGTAGAGCTGGGTGTCATCCGCGAAGCAGTGAAAGGAGATATTGAATTTGCGGAAAATATGGCAGAGGGGGAGGAGGTAGGTGATGAAGAAGAGGGGCCCCAGGACAGAGCCCTGGGGCACACCTGTGGTGACTGGGGAGGGGTCGGAGGTGAAGGACTTGAGATGGATGAACTGAGTGCGGCCTGTCCGGTCAGAGCCGGACCAGTGGAGGGGGATGTGAGAAATCCCTAATGAGGAGAGTCTATGGAGGAGGATGGGGTGGGAGATGGTGTCAAAGGCCGCTCAGATCGAAGAGGATGAGGATGGATATTGAACCGGAATCAGCTGCAGTGAGAAGATCATTTGTGATTTTGATGAGGGCGGATTCAGTGCTGTGATTGGGGCGAAAACCAGATTGAAAGGGTTTGTACAGGCTGTTGAGAGTGAGATGGTTATGGAGTTGAGAAGAGACTATTTTTTCAAGATTTTGGAAATGAAAGGCAGGTTGGAAATGGGTCGAAGATTATTAAAGTCATTGGGGTCTGAGCCAGGTTTTTTCAGGATGGTGGTGACAGCAGCAGTTTTGAAAGCAGCGGGAACAGTACTGGTGGAAAGTGAGGAGTGAATAATTGCTGAAATGAGGGGGAGCAGAGAGGGGAGGCAGGATTTGACCAGAGGTGTGGAGCAGAAACCATTGACCTCTAAGTTCACACTGTCAGCGTCAACCAGTGGTTGAGTGGTGTGCAATAATGCAAAATTTGGTATCAATCCGATACAGGGCCAGTATCACCAATATCAAGACCAAACCGGTACTTTACATGGAAAAGCAGTTTTTAAAAAATTAATCAGAATAACACACAACCACTAAAACTACCGTTCCTGTTCATAAACGAAAGAAAAAAAATATTTTTTTTCAATCAAAAAATAATCATGTGCTTGAAAATTTTTCCTGCTTTGTTGTAAAACAGTAAATTCGAATATTTGTGGATAACAGTAATTAGTTTGTACAAGCATTTAAGATATCATTTTAATTAAACAGCTTGCACATACTGGTAGATCAACCATAACAGAAACATAAAAATATTTAGGAAGTCAGCAGTTTACTGATAATGTAGGGCAGCAGTGCAAAACAACTTGCACTGGTGTTGGTCCAATAAGTTTGGTAAGGAAAAATATACCATCGTTAGCAGAGTGCTCAAAAGAAAGGTGAGTGAGAGGAGCGCTGTTACAGAGCAGAAAGTTAAAGTGAAACCTAAGTATCAATCTCATCACATAAGTATCAATCGATCATATCTACGTTGGTATCAGTATACTAATATTTTTCTACCACAGGTCGTTCCTCTGACCTTTCACTGGAAGTTTTTGCTGGCAGACGCACATCCTGACTAGTGAGTTGATAACTAATCAGCTGACTCTCTGGGTGCTGTGAGGGAGATTGTACTGGGTATTCAAAACATAAATGACACATTGAAACAGCTGCTCGATATTTTTGCAAACAAATAAATAAGTCTGAGTGAAAAGAAACTGGTCTTGATTGCAGTGTGCAGGCAAATTTTTGGCCTGTCAAACGTGTTAAACCAACAGTCAACATCCACATTATGTTGTCTAACTTTCCCTTAGTGCCTTTCCTCTCCCAAAATGTGCCATTACCAAAACGCAGACTCTCATGTGAAAAAAAAATTATCTTAACCTGTTCACATTTCTTTCTGATTCCCTATGGAGCTAAATCCAGGCCGAAACTATTGTAATTTGAAAAAAAAGAAAAGACTGAAAAAATAAAATTTGAAACTGTAAGTTTAAAGTTTCTTCTTGAATTTTCTTTAAAATAAAAAAAAATATCTTGAATTAAAAATTAGTGGAAGATGATTTTTTTTTTCAGTTTAAATATACTGTTAATTCAGCTCTGTAATTATTTTGATCAAATCATTTTTTAACAGTGCTACCTACTGCAAAGACATAAAACATCTTTCTGGATGACCCTGCATCTCAAAAGTTAGACAGTATTATGCTATTTAGCCTTATTTCCAGTGTGAGAGCATTTCTTACCTGTGTGCCTGCACCTGCAGGTTGCCCCGGTGAAGAGGACACCATTGTGTTAATTCATGCCACGATGCTGCGCTGCGTTCATGGTCTTGTGTGGATTAGGGACACATCATTTCTTGAGGTATAGGTGTTAAACCCAACAATCTGGCATCTTTTCCAGTTTCTAGTTTTCAAAAAATGACCTGGAGGTTTCTAGAATTACTTGTAAAAGGTATCTTTGTCCTTAGCACAACTTTATTTACAGGTATCAAGAAAATAAAAGTTGGATGAAGTGTTGATTCATAATCTATCAAAGTGCCCATGTGTCCTGAAGGCAACATGATTTGAGGATGCTTTGCTAGGCTGTCACTCACAATCCCACACCCCTCTCACTTGAGTTCACACCCCTGACCCCAGAACACGGCCAAAAGTTTGAAACTGAGAAAAGTCAGATCTGAAAGTGAAAAGAAGATCTGAAGGTGAAAAAAAGAAATCTGACATTAAATAGTTAAGATTTGAACCTGAAAATGTTAACTCTGTAACTGAAAAAAAATGACATATCACATGTTAAAATATATTTCAGAGCAAAAACTGAAAAAATTACATTTTATCAAAATAGTTACAGAGCTGAATTAAAAGTTTATTGAAACTGAAAAAAGTTATCCACTTATTCTTAATTCAATGATATTTTTTTATTTTTAAGAAAATTCAAGTACAAACTTTAAACTTTCAGTTCCAAATTAATTTTTTCATCGGCCTTGATTTAGCTCCATATTTCCTACTGTACAAAGTATTTCCAAAAATGAACATTTATGGTTTTTGCATCAAAATCAGTTTAGATGTTTTTTGAACACAATTGAGCATTTTTTCCATATGTATCAAAATTTGAATGGTATCTTTTCTTGTTAAATGTTTAAAATTAATTATATTAACTCCATATGTCATCAGTATTTGAAGAACTCATACACTTGACTAATCATTATCAAGAAATCTCGAGAGTAGCCACTGAGCTTCTTTGCTATATTTTAACTTTTAACTTTTAACATGTCTTATAAACAAAAAACATAGGAATTCATTTTTAAAGAAATAACAGTGGTTTTATCTTCCATATGAAACTTTGAATGGGATGTGATCACAGATATAGAGCAAAGTTAAACCGTTACCTCTTTTATAGTCTGTATAGTAGTGTAATAGGTACCATAGCCTCATTACCTCTTCAATGGACACCATCACCTACAAACTTGTCTACAGGGACCATGATTGATTGCCTCTCTGGTTGGGGACGGTGACTTGTTTAACCTGTTGAGTGAGAGCCATGGCCTGAACAGTAGTCTCACTGGTATCCAGGCCTACATACCCCTCACAGGCCGTATATCTCTTTTATGGGACTGTTGAGTAGTCTTATCCATAATTGACACATAAAGGGTCTGCGCTGCGGAACGTCCGCGCAACGCACTGCACTGCGCTGCACTGCACTGCACTGCACTTAGCCTTCACTCTTTTCAATCAGAGCATTCACACAGCTCGTGCTGTGGAATGTCTGCACTGAGAGCCACCGACAGCTGGTTGCGGCTGTCATGCTACAAATCTGTCATCTTCAGAAACGCGTCAATCTCGGCAGAGCAGGCCATGCCAAACAGGCAAACAGACACCAAAAATGCACAGAGCAGTCAATCATTTCAAAATAAAACACAGCATTCTTGCTCCCGATCTTAAATGTCATCCTTGCAAATCGAAATGAAGTCACTCTCTGTGGCACAGAGCCAGAAATCTACAGTAGGTCAGAGAACCAAAAGTAACATGGCACCTTAGGAAAGGACATGGGGAGTGCCAATACATTATAATCCCTGCAGGATTGTGTGTGTTGTGATGTGTTTCTCCTGTGATATTATGATCTCATACAGAGTGCTACAGAGTGCACCACCAGAGACGTTTCCAGTGTGAACCAAAAATCGTGGCACTGACTTTCTGCAGAGCGCACACTTAAAAGTGTGACTAGGGGGTTATGGATACCTCTCATATAGGCATGCTAATTGACATTCCTGTCAACAGGGACCATGGTGTAGTTGCCTCTCTCTTTGGGGACCATGTAGCTTGTATACCTGCTCTGTGGCCACGGCAAGTATATAGTCTAATGAGTCCCATGGCCTCCATACCTCTGTTAAAGCCTGCAAACCTGTGGTCTGTATGGTAGGGACCATAGCCTGCTTGTGTCTCTAAACAGGGGCCATGGCCTGTTTGACTGTTTGTTTTGGGGCCATGGTCTATGTAATTGTCTCTCAGGGCACAGGCACACTGGCCAACCATGCCACGCTTAAGCCCACTTCAGCTCTAAAGTCTGACTTGTTTGGCCAGCATGACAGCAAGTAAACCTTGCTCAGGCACTTCACTCCTCAGCTGCGGCAGTTGGGAGAGGTGTGCCTTGGCGCGGTTCACTTCGTCCACAAGCACAAGCGCACGGCTGCGCATACATGATGCATAATCCATGACATTTACCACCCATCCACTCATCTTGACAATGTTTACAAATTATGACGGGGCACTGGAGGGCTGGGTCTGTCCAAAACAACTTAACAAGCCAAGATGTGCCAAGGCTTTCAGTGTTCCCTAATCTGCTGACTCTTGTAAACAGATACTTCATAGTGGTATGGGCGGCTGTTTGTGTGCCAGCAACTGTGCCACAGTCTGGCTCACATTGGAGTAGTATGACCACCGGCTGTACTGTCCTGTGGAAGAGCAGCGCTGCGAGGGTGAACCGTGCTTGAGTACAGTACAATTTGAATGGCCTGAGTGACTGCGCCCTCAGTCTCTCTGCTTCACTTTTTGACATTTCAGTGTTTCATTTCTCCCTGTAAGATCTCAAAAATTACAAAATGAAATTCAAATCAGAGTTATCTATGCATGAGATGTTTCCATGTATTATTTTATGTCGGACTAACTTTAATTAAAAATGAATATCATATATTGTCAATACCGAAACCATCATGTCACTACCAAAGCACTGCCAGTTGTTTCAAAAGTTATATTTTATGCCATTTGTTGGCTTGATTCAACAATGCTCGGCACAACGAGGCTACTAAACACAGTTTGAACATATGTGCAGAGTTGGAAAGCATAACTTTAAGCATTAGAATCAAAAGTGCCTCTTTCATTGCAGAAATTACGTTTTGGAAGTGACGCTCCTTTAAACCACACACTGGTTTTCAGACTTTGGAACGCAATCATTATCATTAATATGAATCTTTCAACTTTCCTTCAAAGAAATAAAAAATGATCAATCAAAATAGAGTTTTGGGGAAATTGGCAAAAATCATTTTACTATTATTTTCATTGATTGAAATTTAGGAGTTACAAGTTAGGGGACAGCCACCTCCCACTAGAAAGTGACATACGAAATTTTATGTACATTAGATTGAATTGAAACTCAGCTAATGTCTTGTGATAAAATAGATCGTAACATATTTGTATGTATGTGAAGCCTGACCACAACTGGTTTTTTTTTTTTTTTTTTTTTCTAAATATGATTATCATTGTGGGACAGCAATTTTGACTCCTAATGTAGAATGGCCCATAAATGTTTGTATCCATGTATGTATATGGTATCAAAGACATGGCTGCTAGGTTCTGGCTTTGATGAAAGGTCCCACACGAGCACACACAATGAGTAGATGTATACATGCATATGCAGGCAGAGTACTGGGCAGCCTAACAGGCCCCCAAAGGCCCCTAACAGGCCACTCAACAAGTCTCTGTTGGGCTGTGGCATTGATAGACCATCTGTAACTATGTCATGTTGCATTACACTGAGTGGGAGAAAACACAAAAGAGGGACAAAGATGAAGGAAGGGAGGGAAGAGGAGCGGGAAGAAGGAAAAGAATGAGGGGAGGGACAGAGGGATCAAACCCTACATTTTTCTAAAAAGACACCCTCTGTCTTTTTACAAAAGACAAGTCCTTGTCCTGATACACTGTCTTAATCCCTTTACCTCACCTCCTCATTTATACACACACACACACGCACACACATACATACACACTCATGAATAAAGACACACATAAACTCACCCCCCTTCACCTTCCCAGTCATCCTTCTCTCCTCCCTCTCTGCTAAGATATAGTGATGTCTCAGCTGTAAGGCTTTGTGTCCCTCCTGGGAACCTACCCACGGAATTGATCTGCATCATGTGAGGAGCACAAAGACCTTGGGGTTTATGCACCACAGAGCCAGCCATGTATCAAGATGTTTTCAGAGTAGGAGTAGCCATACCTGTCATATCGTATCACAGCTAAAAAGTCAGATGATAGGAGACATGGTGGGAGTGTGGCAGGAGGTGAGCTGAGGAGAAGAGGTTGGATGGGATTGGTTTGAATGAACATAAATTGAGCAGTGATCAGTAAATGCATCATTGGTGTAGGCAGTGCTTTATACAGTTTTAAAGCAAAAAGGCATTTTTTTTATATCGCTGCTCTGCAAATATTAACATTACCATCACTTATGTTCCTAAATCAGGCTGATCAGGTCAAACATGAATGTCCAAGAGAAGAGCTTTTGAGTAACGTGCATACAACACATTCTTGTTTGTGTGTGATGGACAGAGAGAGAGAGAGGGCGAGAAAGAGACAGAGAGAGAGAGAATTTACTGTGCATAAATGGAAAAAACTATATGGGTGTACCACAGAAAAACTTAAAACACATTCTATTATATTGTTCAGTCCCTGCTCTATTGTGGGTAAACCCCAAAAGCCACTTAGCCATCTTTATAGTGAAAGGATGAGGAGGAAAGCTGGGAGAAATGTGGCAGACAGCTCTCACCCTCTTTCCAGCAACTTCGAGCCCCTGAGGTCAAGGAGGCGCTACAGAGTTCCTCTGGCCAAAGGAGTCTTAAAAAAAATCTTTCATACCTTCATTAGCATCCTTAACTTAACAAAGGGACAAATCCAGAGGTAATGTGTGAAAATCTTTTACCCTCTTTTAGCCTTCTTTTTTTTTCTTTTTACCCTCCATCTGCCTCTTTTGATTTCTATTATGTCCATGTAATCATGGTTGTATTTTTAGAGCTGTCTGTTTCTATATGTTGGTGAGCCGAAGACAATTTTCCACCTTGGTGGACAATAAAGATTTATTCTATTCTATTCTATTCTATTCTATTCTATTCTCTTTCAGTGTGGCAACAGGTCCTTAACCCTCAAGGTTTGGTGACTCACGTACATGAAAAATGATAGCACACTCTGTGGACAGCATGCTTTAATTCCCTGCTCCACTGCTGTGCTGAGCGATACTATTTCTAATTTTATGTCAACATGATGACTCTTTGAGGCTTTCCATTAAGTTTTACTCATTTTATCAGTTTCAAAAGAAACTTTTTCTCAGTATTTCATACAACACATGATTTGCACCCTGACCGCAGCGGCAGCAGCAGTAGCAGTAGAAACAGCGGCAGCAGCAGCCTCTGTACTGCAGCTCGCCCACACACTCTAGGCAAAATAATAGGCACCTCAAGGCCCTGCCAAAGCCTCTTGGCTGCTGTGATAGATTGAATTCTCTTTTCTCTGTTTCTTCTGTTTCTACTCTTGCACCCACACACACATGAACACATGAACACCATCACACACACTTGATATTAAACCCAATGCATCAGTGAGATCTGATTTCTGGCTCTTGAGTGCTCTGATGTATCTAAGAATCCCATTTTGTTGCTCTATTGTGTGAGTGGAGATACAGGCCCATCACTGAGAGTGCAAGGTCACCCAACACATCAGCACAAAAGGCCCTATCTCCTACTCCCTGTACACAGGTGAAAGTACGTGCTTTCTCTCTCTATCTTTCAATCTCTCTCTCTTGCTGGCACACACGCACACACACATACACACACACACACACAGGAACTATCTCTGCAGCAGTCACTCTCTCTTCTTCATTCATTGGAAAAACCATGAGCAGACAGGTCTTTGAATGCCGTGACCTCAAGTACCCCAAAATAGCCACAAAGCCTCCCAGACTGTAGAATATCAGGTCTGTGAATCTAGACTCGCAAAGTCAGAGCGCATATTACTGTCTGTTAGAGAGCAGGGACTAACAATGTTAGACTGGGTTTGTTGACTGTTCTGAGTCCACAGAGGAAAACTTTGGCACCAGTCGATTAATTCACGGGGTTCTATAATTCTCATCTACACCCTTAATTAAAACTTTTAGACCAGTTGGAAAATTGACAGATTTACATTTACCTCCATTGGCTGGATTGGTTCATATTCAGATCAGTAGTCCTTAGCTTTGCTTTTGCGTTGGAAAGGAGAAAATCTCACCTCATGGGTTTTTTTCCCGAGGTGATCGTGTGAACAATTGTGGCATTTAACAATACAGCAGGTTTGCATCATTTTTTAACTTGTTTAAACAAAAGAAGAGAACAAAAACAGCACACAAGGACAGAGTGCACATGCAGCTGGAGTAAACAAACTTCAGTCACTCTTTAAGTCCACAATGCCTTGCAGTTTTCTCACTCTGCTTGGTCACACTTTCAAGCCCTTTTAAGTTTCTCAGGATCTCAAGATACTAACTCGGGACTTCAAGATAGTTATCTCGGGATCTCAAAATACCAACTCGGGGAAAATATCTATGAGTTTTTTTTCCCTCCATGTCCCTTTAGGGGCTCCACAAGAAATGTTGTTTGTAAACCATTGGACTATTTTTTTCATGCAGTTGTCGACAAGCTTGTGAACAGCTGAGCCTTTCGAGGATGCTCCTTTTAAACCCAATCATGATTTTGTTTCCATTTAACTTGTTCACCTGCGGAATGAATCAAATAGATGTTCTTTGAGCATTCACCAACTTTCCCAGTCTTTTGTTGCCCCTGCTCTAGCTTTTTTGAAACATGTTGCAGACATCAAATTCAAAATGAGCAAATATTTGCACAAAAACAATAAAGTTTATCAGTTTGAACATTAAATATTTTGTCTTTGTTGTGTATTCAATTGAATATAAGTTGAAGAGGTTTTGCAAATCAATGTATTCTGTTTGTATTTTTACATTTCACACAATGTCTCAACTTCATTGGAATTGGGGTTGTAATAGCTGGCAAAACTGACACCAAATGAAAATTCATGGCTTTAGTTAAACTTAAACATTGGTATTAAGTTGGGAAAATGATCTATAGAACCACAATAAGTGGTATCTCTGTCTTTCTTTGAGTAAGGAGGGTTTCTGTGGCTTGTGTTAGAACAGGAGATAAGCAACCATTCCCCAAAGGTTCATGTAACATCCCCAAAAGTATGGGTGCCAGTTTTCAGCAAATTAAAAAAAACACACAGTTGGGAATGCATCTCCAATTTATTAGCATTGTCCGAAGAAATTGTGAGAGTCTCAAGCTTTGCGACAAACTCATCCATGTGGGTAGGATCAGAAGGAGATTCTGGTTTGTATAAAGTGGAGTAGAAATTTTTAAATGCCATTGATTTCAACAGGATCAGATACTAATGTGTCAGAAGTATTTTTAATTTGAGGAATGAGGAGTGTGGTACAATGGCATTTCATGTGCCAGTAACCGACTTGCTTTGTCACCATGCTCATAGTAGGTTCCATGTGATTGCAACAACATTCGTTCAGCATGTTTGGTGGAAATAAGGTAAAACTCCACCCGTAAATTGCTTCTTGATCAACTCCTTTGCTGGTTTAGATTCACATGCTTGATCTAGACCAGTGGCTCCCAACCTTTTTCAATTCAGGGCCCACTTTTAAGTCTCAAAAATTTTTTGCGGCCCACCTCTGACCATATAATTATGGGGGCTGTATCGTGCCTTGTTAGCGCTTGATTTGTAACAAAGACCCGAAATGTAAGAAAAAAACTGTAATAAAACCCGAAATGTGATAACTGGTCAATGATGTACCAGATGCTGAGCCCAGAAGGTGATAGTCATTTGCCCACGATATAACAACTTGGTAAATGTTGGGTCAGTGATTATAGTCTTGGGATATACAATATTTGTTTAATCAAATTTCAGGGTTTTGTTAAATTTGGGGTCATGTTACATGTTGGGCTTTAACTTGCCCTCTTCAAGGACTTTTCTTATATACAAACTTTTGAACATATTGAATATCCTTACAAATGTAACCAAGTTTTAATATTTAAACATTATTCTGTACATTTGTATCTTTATATAATTATCCTACATTAAAACTCAGACTATTTTGAAAATGATTTGGTGGACCACTTGCAATATCTCCGCGGCCCACCAGGGGGCCACGGACCACAGGTTGGGAAACACTGATCTAGACTACTAATGGCAGATGAATGTTGTCTTGACATGGCATTGTGTTTTTGTCAGAAAAGAGTGTGAAAAAATGCCCTCTCGTTCTCTCAAAGTAATGAATATGATGGTGATTCATTTTGATTAAAGAAAGAAAATCATCGATACTGATTGAAATGAGCTAAGTAAAGATTTCATCTGTTAACAATAATAAATTGAATTGCTGAAGAGGGGGATATGGTTTGTGAGCAGACAACTTAACTTCAAGAGGTGGGTGCATTATCAGATAGTAAAATGCTTGATGAGTCGGAGAAAACAACACACATTAATCAAGACTATTATTAGTAAAAAGGAATCAATTCTCGAATACGTCTGATGTACCTGGCAGTAAAAGAGACATTTTTTAATGAGGGATGACAGAGCCTCCAGGGATCCAGTAAACCATTTTGACCCATAAAATCAAAAAAGGATTTGGCCATGGCTGTTTGTTAAAACCTTCAAAGGCAAGAATGATCTGGGACTGGATCACAAACACTGTTATCTCCACCAAAGATTAACAAATGGGTATGGGTATATTTCTCAGGCCCCGTTTCCATGAGAATGGTTGTGTTTCAGCCTCCCGTTTACATGGAAACAGAGTTCAGCCAACCTAAAACACAAACTTTTGAAAACACCCTCCAGAGTGGAATTTTTTCTGAAACACTGTACAGAATTTTAAGTCCCCCAGTGTGTCCATGCAGATTTTTTTCCCTGCGTTTGAAAGTGAAACGCTGTGAAGCATTGTCCTGTAAACAGGGCCTCAGTAGTTGATTACAAAATTCAACATCATCAAAGTTAGGCGCCTAAACATTGACCAGTAATACTCTGTTGCATCAATGTAACTGCAACCAGTAGATAACTGACATTTTTATCCAAGATGACTGTTCAGTTAAAACTGAGAGGTCAGGGTGCAGCGCTGCCACCAGCCCAGCTGGTGGAGGAGAGAGGCTGAAGGGCTTGGCTGGCAGGAGAAGAAGTCACAGCCCAGCTCAGTCAGAGGTTTTTTTTCACCTGTTGGCCACCCACAACACAAAGGAGATGAGAAGCAGAAGCTGAAGCAGCATTGGGGTTCACTGGGAGACACTGATGGTATAATTTCTGTTTCTTTGAGAAGTTTCTTTTGGTGATGAGACTCGGTTATTTGTTTAATCTGACTGACTGACATTTGTTTGTTTTCTTTAAGGTTAACAACCTTTTGATGTGAAGTTGCTCCAGAGAGACAGAAAAAGAAAAAGAAAAATTTTTGATTTCAATAAATGGAGTAACTGAACTGAGTTGTCCCTCGAGTCCTTTCAGCTGACACCAGGCCTTTCAAGTTTGGGCAGGAGCTGCTTAAAAAAAATCCAATAACTTGACAATGACACTGGTCAATGAGAGGTGGATCTTTTTATTGAAGAGAATAGCAAACCCTCAATATTTTGACTTAAAATTGGACTGGTAAACCTGTCCTAATCAGAGACCTTGAAGCCTATGGTGGTCTTTGAGTCTTAGATGTGTCCGCTGTAAAAATACTTTGTCAGAATTAAGTTACTTTAATTGGGTAAAAACCCTGTTTCTTGTAACAGGATTGTCCATACCTCTTATATTCCAACTGAGAGAACAACTGAGAGTACAGGAACCTACTCGGGTAAAAAAAAAACATCAAAGAGCTGGATGCCCACTCTTCCCACACTCCCAATTTAGGGATTTAGATAAGAGATGGTCCAGCCCCAGAGCTTGAAATGATAGTGTACTGTCGAGGATGACACCAAGACTCTTAGCGTGAGGGGAGGGGGACACAGAGGAGCTGTCAATGGAGAGGGAAAAGCTGTTGACTCTGGAGAGGGTGGATTTGGTGCCAGTGAGTGAAAATTCTTTTCTATTGCTGATTAATTCTAAAAAGTTTGTGGTGAACCAGGATTTTATTTCAGAAAGGCAGGAGGTAAAGGAGGGGGTAGGGAGTGTGGAGTTTGGCTTGGTGGAGAAGTAGAGCCGGGTGTCATCGGCAAAGCAGTGGAAGGAGATGTTGAATTTACGGAAAATGTGGCCAAGGGGGAGGAAGCAGGTGATGAAAAGGAGGGGCTCCAGGGCTCTGTCCAGGGGCACACCTGTGGTGACTGGGGAGGGGTCGGAGTTGAAGGTCTTGAGCTGGATGAACTGAGTGCGGCCTGTCCGGTTTGAGTGAAAACAGAGAAGGAGGGTGTGAGAGATGCCTAATGGGGAGAGTCAACTGAGGAGGATGGGGTGAGAGATGATGTCAAAGGCCGCACTCAGAACGAGGAGGATGAAGATGGAAAGTCAACCAGAGTCAGCTGCAGTGAAGAGATCATTGGTGATTTTAATGAGGGCAGTTTCAGTACTGTGACCAGGACAAAAAACAGATTGAAACAGTTCGTACAGGCTGTTGAGGGTGAGATGGTTATGGAGTTGAGAAGAGACACTTTATTCAAGAATTTTGGAGATGAAAAGCTAGTTGGAAATAGGGCAAAGGTTATCAAAGTTTTTGGGATCTGAACCAGGGGTTTTCAGGATGGGGGTGACAGCAGAAGTTTTGAAAGCAGAAGGGACGTTACCAGTGGAGAGTGAGGAGTGAATAATGGCAGAATTGAGGGGAAGCAGAGAGGTTGAGGCAGGATTTGACCAGGGGTCTGGGAAGAGGGTTCAGCTGGCAGGCGCTGGTTTGGATATGCGGATGAGGTTGAATATATCAGAGGCACTGGGAAGTTGAAAGCAGGAGAGGTGCTGACTGTTAAGGAAGGGTTCAGGTGTGGAGGGGGGGGGGGGTGTGAATAGAGGTGCTGATGAATAGAGGTCATTTTGTCATTGAAAAATGTCATTAAAGAATTGCAGGTGTGAGATGAGAAAAGATGGGGGAGGGACTTTAATCTTTCAAATGAGGTGTTACTGATGAATTTTGACCTTATGGTTCTTCACTTATAAGCTTTAAAAACATACCATGGTATTTAGGACAGAATTGGGTGGGATGTAAGGGGTTAAGGAGCAGTTGAGCATTTGATCCAAATAAAGTGGATATCAAGTCTATCCAGCACATGTGAGGACTGCTTATCACTCCTCATTTATGAATGCTTGTGATAAAAAAATCAGGACTGAGGACAGCCATGGCTTGATTGGATCCTAAAACAAATAAAAATCAATCCGCGGTATGTATCAGTGTATCATTCGTTCATTCCATATCCGTTCTAAAATCCAAAATCGGAAAACGGATAACAACTTATTTCATTTCTCGTTTTCAAATCAAAAATCGGAAAACATATAACGGCGTATTTTTCGCTGTTTTGATTTTGTTTTTAAATTAAAAATAGAATGGAATTATCATGGGATTTTTGTTCTATTTGTTTTTGGTTTGTATCATTTTCGATGTGTTGTTACCCAGAAGTTGTTGACTTTTTTCTCAGGGAGGCCAGTCTTTCACCGCACGGATCTTGAAACCTGATCACAGAGATAAAGAAGGCGATATACAGTGACGTCTGACACTCATTGCAGAGCATCTCCTGCAACGTCTCCGAAACGTCTGTGTGGGCCTTACCAGCTTCGAACAACTGCTTGATAACATTGGCTTATTGTTCTAGTGCGACCATAGTGGTTTATTTATACGTTCCTCACTGTTTATCGCCTTCTCTATCTCTTTGAACAGGTTTCAAGATCCACGCGGTTAAAGACTGGCCTCCCTGAGAAAAAAAGTCAACAATAGTGATGTGTCGTTTGTGAACGATTCATCTGGGTGAACAAACTGAACCGAATCACTTACTTGACTTTACTTACTTCAGAACGGACTAAAGCCCTTGACTGGTCCTGAAAATGTATATAACGTATAAATATCAAACACTCTGTACACTTTTTAATAATGTTTTTATACTTTAAAGTTGATAATTATAATAATGTTGTAATGTGTCTAATGTACAGAGATATAGTCTATTTTATTGATATTTTATTCCTATTCTATATTTTGCACTGCATGCTCTTTTTGCACATCTGTTTAGCTTATTTCACTAGATGTTCAATTGTGTGTACATTTTTTTTATGTCATGCCTGCTTTGGCAATGTAAACATATTGTAGCATCCTGGCCACTCCCAAGGGATTGTGGGAATATTCTTATACAACATGTGTTTGTTGTTAGTTCTAGCTGGTTCTGCATTTTATTGAGTAGTTTTTATTCTTTGCGTTATATTTGAGTATAAGTCGACCCAGTGGTGACTTGGGTTATGTTTCTGGAGGACAACCATGAGTAAAGTGAGTTTTGTCAGCAGTTAGTATCATAGGAAACTTAGTGTTTGGTGTTGTGTCAGCTCATTAAGTACCGAATGATAGATGTAGCTGCAGCGAAGTACTGAATGATTCGGTGAACTAATAGGAGCCGTTTTGCCCATCACTAGTCAACAACTTCCGGGTCACAACCCATCGAAAATTATACAAACCAAATACGAATAGAACAAAAATCCCATGATAATTCCATTCTCTCATATTCTATTTATAATTTCAAAACAAAATCAAAACAGTGAAAAATACGCCGTTATTTGTGTTTGGATTTTTTATTTGAAAATGAGACATGAAATAACAAGTCGTGATCCTTTTTCCGATTTTGGATTCTAAAACGGATATTGAATGAACGAATGATACACACAAGTATGTAGGACAATACTTTAAGTGAGGTGGTGGGTAATGAAAAAGGGAAACATTCAAAGATGCAGTGAATTCTTTTCTTCCAAAGAGCACACCAAACAAGACAACACACTAAAAGTGTCCCAGTGTCCACAAGGTGTTAAGAGTTTTATGTTGATAATCCGCAGAGATAAAGGTAGTCTATCCATATGGGTTATTGGCAACAAATAGAGGCTGATGGGGTTCTCTCCTGCTCCCTCTCTCTCTCTCTCTCTCTCTCTCTCTCTCTCTCAGCGTGTGTGTACGTATAAGCACTGCAGCGTACTACATAAATATTGTAGTGGGTTCTTAACCATTCTCCAGAGTCTCCTCTTGGCAACTGGAAGTGAATAATGCATTAGAGAGATGCAGGAAAGATAGTGCTTTATTACAGTCTTGAAGTATAATATGAGTTGTTTGGCCCCGAAACTGTTCAGTGGGGGAATGCTGCTCTGTGTTGTGAACCTCTTTTATAGGCCATTCTGTCCTGTCTTCTATTTTGATACATATTTAATAACCTAGCTTATCTCTCACAAAGGAGGACTGTTTGTAACAAGTACATGCCAGGAACATCTAAGGCCCCTCATCAAAAGTAAAGCCACAAAGTTTATTAACCTGTCGTTATTCTTTCTAAATTTTTGTGCCTGCCATTGTTGTTTCAATAGTGATATAAGTCATTTTTCTTTCGCTTCACAACCAATCAAGTACAGCTGAAGAATCAAAGCACCCTGTGGTTACACACTCTGTTTCTTTAACTGAACATGAAAGACATAAAATATAGTGCAAATGTTTCAGTGTACAAATCCAATCACAAATCAAACACACACACACACACACACACACACACACACACACATCTTATTAAAGCATAACAACAGTTTCCTCTAAATCATCAGAGGGCAAAATAAGTATTTTGGAAATAGAAGAATAAATTAGCCCTGTGACTGGAAATAGAGTGAGGGTAGTTCAGGAGATAAAGTACCGAGAGGCCTGACTCTCCCGCTCTGCTCTTACTCTGTGCAGGCTCTTTCATCTAGTAAACAAATGTCTGAGATCTAAAGCCTTTCCCATAGTTGTTATGCTAACCCTGGAGAGCGAAGCCACTCAATTAGCATTTGAAGGAGCTAAATATTAGCTAAGAAAGAGAGCGCTCCCATTTAAAGGCATGAGAAAAAGTCTGCTGCCTTTGGTACCTAACCATCTGTGCTGGCTTCTCTCCCTGCACTGCAAACACCACTTCAGGAGTAGCCCAAAGCTCAGGGTACTAAATGTGCGTACTTTGAGCCCTGCCTCTGAAAACAAGCCAGTCCTGAAAATAAGCCTCTCTATGCCCCACCTTTTAATTCACTCATCAGACTCCAGAGCTTTAAACTATCAAAATATAGCTGTGTGGTGGAAAAACCATGCCAAGAGTCAATTTCTGTAAAACCCCAAGGGTTACTCCATAAGGCTGCTTAACCGAAGCAAACCCTCATGGCAGAACAGCTATTTACCCTCCTGGACATTCAAATATGATTGATTCTTAAATTTAGGTTTGCCACACTTTTTTCAATGATGTAGTACAAAGCTGCCAGTGATGCACATTTTTCTCCAATACAGCTATGTTCATTATGGCTGGTATCAGAATACCCCCTAAAAATGGAAAAATGGAAAAAATAAAAAGAGAAAGGGGGAAAGAGGGTTGACCTTTCAGCACCCTCAAATTTAAAACATCAAATTATTGTACTGTAATTTCCCGCTTGATTTTGTCAGTTTTGCAAATGTTTTGTCTTACACTTTTCATTTTCTGTCTTGTATTGCTCAATAAACAAAAAAAAAATTAAAAAAATTGAAAAATACTCCCTCCTCATATATTCAACATAGACACAAAACTACAATTCTGGAGGTGTGCAGGTTTTTAAACTGCCATATTCTCATTTGTGCTATTTTTAATCTTTTTTTTGCCCCTGTGGTGTCTTCATAGTGTTTTTACATGATGTACAGCTCAATGAACAGTTTTTTTCCCTTCTCTGCTTTTTTTTTTTCTTTTTTTCTTATTTTTGGAAACACTCTTTCCAATCTCTGTTTGAAACACTATGTTTTAGCTACTCCTTAAAAGCTCCCTGCTCCACAAACCCCTGTCACTCTGTTTGGACAGCCCTCTGGAGGCCTGTTGAGGCGGGGCTAATGTGTAATTTGGCAGTCCAATGTGTTTGAGGCCTGCCCCTGCAATATATCATGAACTAGTTAGGACAGTGGTTTTCAAATTATGGGATAATGGAACTGGAGGCTATAGGGGAGGGCTATAGAGATGAAAAAAAAACAGTGCTACCAAAATCTAAAAACTGTAAACATAATTTTTCATTGCTACTCTGGATAAGTATTTAACAGGTCTACTAGGTTAAACAAAGCAGATGATGAATCAATAGAATATAATTGGATTTCCAAAAAAGAGGTACAGGAAAAAAGTTTGCGAACCACTGAGTTAGGAGATCTTCATGCATTTTCAGGGATATTAACAACATACAGACCCTTTCCAAAACATTAGAATATCATGGAAAAGTTTATTTATTTCCATATTTCCATTCAAAAAGTTAAACTTTCATAGATTACAGATTCAGGGTCCACAATTTTAATGATTTCAAGTATTTATTTGTTTATTTTTTACATAATTTGGACTTCCAGCTCTTAAAACCCACGAAAACAGGAATTCATAAAATTAGAATACTGTGAAGAAATCAGCCCAAATTTTGCGGGCATGAATGTTTTAGACTGAGAGTCACACACTTATCATCCACTAAACTTATAGCACCTGCACAGGTTTCCCCAGGTGTCATTAAATTGCTTCAGTTTGGCTAAATTGTACCAGTTCAGTTCAATATGGGGAAGACTGAAGACCTGTCAACTGGCCAGAAGAGCATCACTGATCCCCTCCATATGATCGGTAAGCCACAAAAGTTCATAGCTAAGGAGGCTGGCTGTTCACAAAGTGCTGTGTCCAAGCATATCAATGGAAAGTCTAGTGGAAGGGCAAAATGTGGCAGGAGAAGATGCAGCAGCAAAAGAGATGGCAGTGGGCTTCGGCAGGTTATCAAAGACCTCTGCAACAAAGTCATTTGACGTGATTAGATCAAAATTGAACTTTTTGGCCACAACCATAAACGTTACATTTGGAGAGGAGTCAACAAGGCCTATGATGAAAGTTACACCATTCTTACTGTGAAAAACTGAGGTGGATCACTGATGTTTTGGAGATGTGTGAGCTACAAAGTCTCAGGAAACTTGGTCAAAACTGATGGAAGGATGAATGCTGCATGTTTTCAAAAAACAATGGAGGAAAATGTACACCCATCAGCCCAGAAGCTGTCCATGAGACGTACTTGGACGTTTCAACATGACAATGATCCAAAACACAAGGCAAGTTCATGCAAGACAGCTTAAGAATTTACAGGACCTATATATATATATATATATTATGTATACTACCGGTCAAAAGTTTTAGAACACCCCAATTTTTCCAGTTATTTATTGCAATTCAGGTCACTCAAGTCCAATCAGTAGCTTGAAATGATACAACAGTAAGTGGTGAACTACCAGAGGGTAAAATAAAAAGTAAGGTTACCCAAAACTGAAAAACAGAGTACATTTCAGAACAATAACACAAAATGGGTTACCAATTGATAGCTGTCCTGCAGCAACGGAGGGTGACCAAGCCTTAAAAAGCTGGTGCTACTAATTCCTACAGGTGTTCCAAGTTTGCTTGATCACTAACAAGCCCCTCTGTCAGCATAAAAGCAGTGTTTGAACACAATGTGGTACCATACCCTCGTGAGCATCAGTTGAACAGGATTGTACTGCAGAAAGTTGTGTGTTGCTACAGAAATGGCAAGAAAAAGGCAATTGCTTTTGCTTTTGCTTGTTTGTTTTGTTTTACTTGTTTGTTTTGCTTGGTGGATTTTAATGTCTTTGCTTGTTTTGTTTGCTTGCTTGCTTGTTGGATTCTAATTTCTTTTAATCTGTAAAGTGTCTTTGAGTATTCTGAAAAGCGCTGTATAAAATTAATTTATTATTATTATTATTATTATTATTATTATTATTATTATTATTATTATTAATAATAATAATAATCAACAGTGGAAGAGAGACAGACCATCATAACACTGAAAAATGTAGGTCCTTCCTACAGAGAAATTGCAAAGAAAGTCAAGGTGTCAGTGAGTACAGTTTCCTTCATCAACTAAAGGAAGTCAGAAACTGGGGCAAACTCTGACAGGAAGAGGTCTGGCAGACCCAGAGCTACAACTGAATCAGAGGACAAGTTTCTGAGAGTCAACAGTTTGCGTGATAGGCGGCTCACAGGACAACAGCTTCAAGCACAGCTTAATAGTGGTCGTAGTAAGAAAGTCTCTGTTTCAACTGTGGAGAGAAGACTTGGAGCTGCGGGTTCGACTGGACGAGTTGCAGCAAGAAAACCATTGCTGAGACGGTGTAGAGTAGGTGAAAGGATGATTCCACAGTGTGTGCCTTCAACTATCAAACATGGAGGAGGAAGTGTGATGGTCTGGGCTTGTTTTGCTGGATCCAGGGTTGGTGACTTGTTCAGAGTGAGAGGCACCCTGAACCAAAACGGCTACCACAGCATCCTGCAGCACCATGCAATACCCTCTGGTATGTGTCTAGTTGGTCAGGGGTTCATCTTACAGCAAGATAATGACCCAAAACATAAGTCCAAGCTATGCCAGAAGTATCTTGTGAAAAAAGAACAAGCTGGTAAACTTAAAAACATGGAGTGGCCAGCACAGTCTCCAGACTTAAACCCCATTGAGCTGGTTTGGATGAAATGGACAGAAGAGTGAAAGCAAAGCAACCCACAAGTGCCACACATTTATGGGAACTTCTGCAACAGACATGGGAAGAACTTTCTAAAGAATATTTGATTTCTATTGTAGAAAGAATGCCACGTGTGTTCAGCTGTTATATCTGCCAAAGGTGGCTATATATATATATATATATATATATGTAGCCACCTTTGGCAGATATAACAGATATATATATATGTGTGTGTGTGTATACACATCTCCTTGGGATCCTCCTTTTCCAAAGGCTTCACTCTTTCTCTGCTTCTGTTTTTCTTACTCCCCTCCTTTGCTCCATCCCCTCGCTCTCCTTCAATGACATTCCAGTCGGTGGTCTGCAGTTGGATCACACAGATTCAGGGCCTTTGCTGGCGTCTGGGGTCGCAAAAAATAAAGACAAGGAGCAGATGGTGGTCTTTGTCATTCCCTACTCTTTTCAAGCTCCTGGCAAGCCTCACCACCTCTCTCTCCCTCTTTTTCTCCCATCTACCCTCCCTGTCTCTTAACTAAAGCAGCATTGCGACCATCTGAATGGGCCCCAACTGCTGCGTTGCAAGCAGCCTTGTAGACCACTGCAACTAGATGGTGAGATTATTTGGAGCATTTGATTCTTTGAGAAAATCAGGAGGAACATGTTGCTGCAGAGAGTTTGGGGCGCGTGGTTGAATGTGTTGAATGGCATTCTTACCTAAAGTCCCTTCAGAAACAGTTGTGATGTGAGGGTGGGGGGCCGGTGGTGGGAGGCCCCATAGAGAACAGAGTGAAAGGGGTAGGTTTCATTCGGGGAAGAAAAGGGTGAGTAAAGTTTGAGACTGTGGGGTGTTTCTTATTAAAAGTGGAAGGTCTCTTGAGGGATTTCCATATCTTGGAGTCAAGAGCAAAGATGGCAAACTTGTTTTTAGAAAAATGTAAAAAAAAATTATAGCCACAAAAAGTGATGATCAGACTCTTGCTCCCATGCAGCTGTTGGAGCATGTTGAAGCTGTCACGTGCACCAGTTATTCCTACCTAAAAGACTGTTGTATGCAGCAAGATCTGGCTCAGCAAAAAGCAATGCCTGTCTTTTGCCAGTAGGGGATGCCTCACTTTGTTATAAACATGCACTCAGGCTGTGGCACTGAACAAGTGTGTGCACTTTGGTCCTGATTCAACCTTGCAAATAAGAGCTACTCAGGTTTGCCTTCTTGCAAAAAAATTGTCTCCCCGGCCTCACCCTTTGAGAGCATAAAAATCCTTTTATAACCCTTTTATTGTTAATGTGTCTGGTGTTCACATATCCGATGTGCAGCCAATCCCAAAAAATACTATTGGACAACCTTGTTCAAATAGGTACCCAAAAATGGTCAAAATCTGATGTTTAACTGAAATTTCCAAACCTCCTGTTCGAAATGTATTATGGTTGTTGAGACTTTTTCAAGGTCTGTCCATGGTTGTTATGAACAAAAAAATTCAGGCTTGTAGCTCTTATCAGCTAGCCTGGCTTACTTTTCAGTGGCTAGGGGGTACTTTTGAGCATGTATTGACACAAACACCCTACAGTCATAAAATGTATTGCAGGGCTGACTTTTGTGGCTAAGTGTGTTAGTGTTTACCGGAAGCTAAAGGTACGCAGATTGGGATTTAAGATTGGTAAGAAATCATAATATAAATCACTAAGGTTCCAAGAGGGCCTTCACCGACCCTGCGTTCATCACTCTGGCCCTAATTAACTGCTGCAAGTCAGCTCTAAATGCTCGCTCTGTAATGCAGCATGCATCCTATGCATAGGTGCATAGATATTTGAACTTCTGAGGATCAACAGCCCACATGTCAATTGGCTGACTGTCCAAACTAATCACTGAATACATCAATCAATCTCAACATCCTTCAGCAGACACGCAGCACCATAAAGGCTGTAATCTGGGGTCATTTGAGGTCTATGATTCTGTCAATCCCCTCAATGACTCCCACCCTGGTGTCACCATCAGTTTTTCTTCTGGACACAACTACCTCTAAGGAAATCTCACTCCAGTGGAATGGATGATTTCAGTGGACTCTGGCAGGGCAGAAGGAGTTCACCTGACTGTTGTCTAGTCTACCAGGTCCATGTGAAACCTACAGGAGCCAGTCCAGCTCCAGTGTCCACTATTACTACGAAATGAATCAAAAATAAAGAACAAATCATACTTCTGACTTGGGGAACTAACTTCTCACTGCTAAAATCTGCTAGCCTGTGTGGTGCCATCAGTGGGACTTCAAATCACATGCCCTCGATGGATTCATGTAATCTGTGGGAAATCCGAGCAGAACACACATACTGAGAAATGTCATTTCTAAATAACATATTTCAGAGCTGATTATCTCATTTAAAACCCTGAAGAATGAACGGGCAAATATATGAAAGTGAAACTATCTCACACCACTAATGTCATAATCTTAGCAATGGACACAGCAAGAGGAGCAGCACCTGAACAAAGAGATGCATCAGAGGAGCGAGAGAGAGAGAGAGAGAGAGAGAGAGGGAGAGAGACCACTGCAAACTCACAGGGCAAGTCCTCACACGAGTCTGTTTGTTTGGAGTACAAACAGGTCACAGACACTGAGTGAGGATCCAAACTGCCAGGCCAGGTGTGTTTGATGTGACCATGCTGGTAAAAGGGGAAGTTAAAGTTGCAGTTCTGGGGCTTCTGAAAAACTCTAAGCGGCTTGATAGCAATGACTATCACTTTGAGACTTCACTCAACTGCTTCTGAGTGTCCAAATCAGTGTGGCCCAGAACTTTAAACGCATTAAAGGTGAGAATAGATTGTGTTGAGTTAACACAAAGCCCACAGGTGAACTGGAACATGATAAACCTGCCCACAAAGATTCCCTCTGTTTTGTGTCTGTCTTTTTCTTAGCCTCTTAGTTCCCACTGGCACGCCAGCAAGCCATTTGCCATTCCTCTGACGTCATCAATGTGTAAACAGTGACACCTTTGTCAATCATCAGAATGCTTTTCTGCGTTGGAAAGCTTAGGTTCTTCACATTTCAGCCCCTAGGTTCATTTTACAGTATACTCAACCTACAAAAAGTAATTAGTGAAAGAATTGCTCATAATGGCGATCACAACAACGCTAACCTCATACCTGTTTGGGGGTCCTGAAATCTCATCTGTAGCCCCCACCTCGAATATTAACTCTGCTTTTCACCAGAAGAATCCAGAGTTCAAACATAACAAAAGTTTCATTTCATAAAATTATTCCAAGTGGTGAAATTTCTCCTGTAAAGTCCATTGCTTGTCTGTCTGTTGTGTCCGTTCTCATCAATAACAGCAGCGTCACAGTCTTATAGCATTTCCTCCTCAGTGTGAATCTGGCAAAGTTTGGCATGTTTTATTTCCTTAGACTTCTGGCTACATGACAAAAGTGTACCCGTCTTGATACACAGAGATTTTAGCCTGAAAGAACAACAACTGCTCTCCACTTCACAGGAGAGTAGCGGTTCGAGAAGCTGCGTGAATCCTACCCAACTGTCTTGTTTATTGGCTTTCGGCCCCATCAATCACACGTACGGCGACCAATAGCCTTACCGTTTACATGAAGCCATTTGTAGCAAGTTAGGTTTTCGGAAAGCTCTCCTTTATGCCGTGCGTGATAATTTACTTTCATCTGCTCGACAGGAGAGGTACAATCCGTGACCGAGAGCTATAATTTCAGGATAGTCTGCAAACTTTTTCACAGAGAGAACAAAATTGACTTTTATGAAGACACTGAGTATGGAGAAAGCTGTTTTATTTACGCAAAGACGTCGAAATAGTGCGTTCGAAAACGGGAGCGCATCTGCTACAAAAAAAACTAGAAAGCTCAAATTTCAACCAGATGTAGATGAAACGGTGTAGAAGTGATGTGGCAGATGTCTTACGTCTGACATGAAGAATCTTGAAGTTAATGATGCTCAAACACTGCTTGTATATGTGGACTTAGGCCACATATAAAAACACGACATTTTCTGAAAATAGAGACTTCAATCTTTCAAATGAGGTGTCATGGATGAATTTTGACCTTATGGTTCTCCAGATAAAAGCTCTGAAACATAGTATGGTAAATAGAATTGGGTGGGAACTCAGGGGTTAATTTAAGGCATCCCTTGCTTTTTCACTGTGAGAAGGATGACAGGTCAATATGACTTCAATGTCTCAGCTGTCTCTCTGAGCTGTTTATGTTGCTTTGCAAAAAGATGTGTATGTATCATTGTGTGTGTGTTGATAGCAAGCGGCAACCTCCGGTCTGAAAAAATGCGACAAAAACGGAATTGCTAAATGTCCCTCCAGTGACCGCTTGAGGCTGGCTCCAGAAGCACCGGAAGTACTGTACAAGTGGACGGGAAAAAGGCAGTTTTCAGAGCCCAAATTAGCGTATTTAAAGCCTGGTACAAACTCTGTATTTAAATCCTTTAAACATTTAAAGGATTAAAATGTGGTTGGAAAAAAAATCCTGACTGGTGATTTGTGATCTTTTGAATGTTTGGCCAAATCAAATTGAAGAAAATTAACAGTATAAGTTAGGGGTATGTTAAATTGCAAAAGTAAGAACATTTTCACATGGGAAATGCAAAGGGAACATAAGGGATTTGGATTGAATTGCTATGTAGCCTTAAGAAAACCACTCATCAGTAAGTCTACCTGGGACAAAGGGTTCCAGTTTGCTAGGCAGCATTATAATTGGACTCTGGAGAAATGGAAGGTCATGTTGGGCGCATCAGGGTTAGAGAAGAAGCAGGTGAAGTGATGCACCCATCGTGCCTCGTGCCGACTGTACAGGCCTTTGGGGGCACTGCAAAAATTTCGGGCTCCTGCAGTTGGTCAGGTCCAGGTTCAGCAAGGATTTCACCTGCTGTGAGCGCATACAGGAGAGCGAGACTGAACATACTGGAGAACAAGTCCAGTTCAGTCCTGGACCCTGTGGAGGGGGAGGCTGACAAGAGAACTGTGGTCAAGCTGTCAACTCTGATCGACTTTTCTAATTGTTAAATTCATTAATTAATTTCTTCTTCTATGTAACTAAGTGCCACAAAGTTTTGCACAATTCATTTTCTTGCATTGCTGCTGTGACTGTGTCTTTCCTCTAGTGGGATGAATGAGAGAGTTTCTTAAGCCTCGTTTCCACCAGAGCCAACAGTACCCTGATTGATGGGCCAGATGTCGAGAGCCACGTCAGCTAAGTAACAGTATGACGTCATTGCAGCGCTACACAGTGTACCCCGCAAATAAATGCAACGAAGAAGAAAATAGCTGCATTGTAAACAAAGAGCAACGATGGAGGACATCCAGCAACTCTTCTACTTTGTGATCAGCATGTGGCTCTTTGTCCCATAACGTAATGAAGGTTTGTTTCAGGAAAGGCTGCGTGCGGGGTTGTGTGTCGTTCTTTATTACCTGTTGCACGGGAAGTTACCGATCTTTTGACCAATCAACGTACTGCAGGGATTATAGCCCCACCCCTGGGGCTGACTTGGTGCTGAAAAGTGGAGCGGTACGGGTCGCTTATTTGGGGACCCGTCCCAGTTTTAGTCTATGGAAACATCACAAAATGCGTGCGGTACCAAGACAAACAGAATCGATCCGCTTGGTGGAAATGGGGCTTTATTGTATCTTGTCTTATTACATACCTAAAGAATGAGGTCAGCTTACCACCTGAATACTAAATACCACTGAAATTACTAAAAGACCAAATTATTTCATCAATGGATTTTTTCTTCCCTAATGGCACAGGCATATTCCGAGATGACAATGCCAGGGTTCGTGGGGCTAAAATTGTGAAAGAGTGGTTCAGGGAGCATGAGACATCATTTTCACACATGCCTCAGCCACCACAGAGTCCAGACCTTAACCCCTTTAAGAATCTTTGGGATGTGCTGGGGAAGGCTTTGCACAGTGGTCAGACTCTCCCATCATCAATAAAAGATCTTAGTAACAAATAAATGCAACACTAGATGGAAATAAATCTTGTGACATTGCAGAAGCTTATTGAAACAATGCCACGGTAACTGCATGCTGTTACAAAAGCCAATGGTGGTCAAGGAAATATTAAGGTGTGTGACCTTTATTATGTGTTTACTATGTGTATGTATATATATGTGTGTGTGTGTGTGTGTGTGTGTGTGTGTGTACAGTCATGGGCAGAAGTATTGGCACCCCTGCAATTTTTCCAGGAAATACACCATTTCTCTCAGAAATTGTTACAGTGACAGATGTTTTTTGATATAATTGTGTTTATTTCCTTGATTTGCATTGGAAAACACAAAAAAAATTCTGGACAAATTTGTTGGCACCCTTTTAGAATTATGGGTAAATCATTTAATTTCAGGCAGGTGATGCTTGTTTGCTCCATTGGCTCCAATAATTCAGGTTCACATGCCATAAGAGAGGTATGAAGGCCATGGTACCCATTTGACTACTATTACCATGGCTGTAAAATAGGTGTCTGAGCTATAGTGCCCAATGAGAGAGGCAACCATACCATGGTCCCTGTAGACAGGAAGGTTGGTAGTCAATATGACTAATTCTATACATTTTACATGGAAATAAAGCATTCAGTTTTGATAAATTTAGGGAAAACAAATATTAAATTCTGTTGAAAATTAATTTAAATAAACAGGTTAATATAATTTATTCTATTTTCATGTGAGTCTGTAATTTTAGTGGTGACAAATTTTAGGACAGGAAAGATATTTGGGAAAAGTTGGAAAATATAATGTACGAGTTAACTGTTCTTTTACAATATGTGCCCCTTGCAACATGAATATGGTAAAAGATTTCCCCAAATAACATTAAACTTTTGCTCAAAATCCAACCCTGAATTTGAACCACTAGAATTGTCAGTATACACAAATGTGTTTTTACTGGATTCGTCATTTAGTAAAGTGTTTATCAAATACTGTACTTAAGTTTTGAAAGAGGTGTGCAACCCAGCATTGTTTTCTTCACTGTTAGTTCCCTTCACAAGATTTTCATTCCTGTGATGTTATCGCTGTCTTTAGATCATGAAGGGATAGGATGTGTTGAATTTAAGTCCGGTCATGCACATGTTTGAGTATATGTCAAAATACAACCAATATATCCCAACTCCAGCCACATCCCTTTTGCACAGATGTGTGCAATGCAACTTACAGAAGCAGCAACATGACTTTCAAAGTTTCGTGGTCTACAGGGAAACAGTGTTTTAGCTGACTGAAAACGCAAACTTTTGAAAATGCCCTTTTCACTGTATCTGTGGTTCTCTTGTAGTTTCTCCTGTTTTGTTGTCTGTATTTTTAATATTTTTGATTAAAAAGAACTACCAACAGGAAGCAGACTCAGAGAGGGCTGAGAGAAATGATAATTGGCTACAACTCATTTCTTGCATCTGCATCCCCGAGACTGAAAAAGGGGACAGTAAAGTGTATCTGGCAAATTGAAAGAGTACTGTGTGTGCATGTCAGAGGCTGCAGTTGCGACATTGTGATGTGAAATCACACTGGAACACCAACATTACACTTCTGTGAAGTTCAACAGTGGCACGACTTTGTCAAGGTGTTGTTGATGCATGTTTGCAGTTGTCAACACTACCCTCCTCTTTAAAGACATGTGCTTGAGTCCTTACACTTTAAAAAGGATTTTTGAGGGTAGTAAATGTAGTCCATACAAATTGTCTAAATCATACTAAAATAATTTAGGTCAGCAAGTGAACTGTATTATAATGGGTGATTTGACCTTCTTTACCTTCTTTTTTAGAAGTAAAAATTTCTACACAAATAAACAGAATATTTCCCCAAAGAATTTGGGTGTGACCTAATGGGTACGCACACTAAAAAAATGCAACGTATAGAATCTACTCAATACAATTGAGGTAGCAATTTTACAAATTTTACCCATTATTATTAGAGTAAATATTACATAAATGTGTCAACAATAATATACCAAATAATTTGGGTAAATTCTTCTTGACCTTATGAAATAGATTTGACGACTAAATATCTATTTCAAATGAGCAGGATTTCCTCATGGTTGTGGCATATTTTTAAAACGTCACATTTTACCTTGTGACCATGAATGAGGAGGATGCAAAGTGGACATGAGACACAGCCAAAAATGGGCATATCACATAGGTCACACAGGCTGTCTTTGCTCTGACATAGACTGACTAAACAGAGATCCATTACGAAGGCAAGATTTGGAATCTGATCTCATCCTAACCCACCATGAGAAGAGACTTCAACAGCACTTATTGACCTACTGTAAGGACAAAAACATTTTTACAACAATTTGCTTGAACAAAAATGTGTGGATGATTTCATGAAAGCAGCCACTTTAAAAAGGACCAAAATACAACTGTTTATACATATATATACACACACACACACACACACACATACACACACACACATATATATATACACATATATATACACACACTACCGGTCAAAAGTTTTAGAACACCCCAATTTTTCCAGTTATTCATTGCAATTGAAGTCACTCAAGTCCAATCAGTAGCTTGAAATGATACAACAGTAAGTGGTGAACTACCAGAGGGTAAAATAAAAAGTAAGGTTACCCAAAACTGAAAAACAGAGTACATTTCAGAACAATAACACAAAATGGGTTAACAATTGATAGCTGTCCTGCAGCAACAGAGGGTGACCAAGCCTTAAAAAGCTGGTGCTACTAATTCCTACAGGTGTTCCAAGTTTGATTACTAACAAGCCCCTCTGTCAGCATAAAAGCAGTGTTTAATGAATGAATGAATGAATGAATGAATGAAAATGTTTATTTTGAAAAATGTAAAAGAACTACACGTAGCAAACAGTCAGTCAGACAGTTTGAACACAATGTGGTACCACACCCTCCTGAGCATCAGTTGAACAGTATTGTACTGCAGAAAGTAGTGTGTTGCTACAGAAATGGCAAGAAAAAGGCAATTGCTTTTGCTTTTGCTTGTTTGTTTTGTTTTATTTGTTTGTTTTGCCTGGTGGATTATAATGTCTTTGCTTGTTTTGTTTGCTTGCTTGCTTGTTGGATTTTAATGTCTTTTAATCTGTAAAGTGTCTGTGGGTATTCTGAAAAGCGCTATATAAAATAAATTTATTATTATTATTATTATTATTATTATTATTATTATTATGCAACAGTGGAAGAGAGACAGACCATCATAACACTGAAAAATGTAGGTCCTTCCTACAGAGAAATTGCAAAGGCCCAAATGTTTGTAAAAACAGTCTGCATGCCTAGGCGCTTGATACTAGGATACTATTTATCATGTCGATCAGACAGAGGTCTGTGAAATGCATGTGTCAAATGTGATATATTCAGCATTATTGAGACAGAAACCTGGAGCAGAACCAGCCTCTACTAACACCATGGTGCATATATATATATATATATATGAATGTGTACAAGACAAATGAACAGACAAAGTATGTGGGACTTGTTGCAAAATGAGGAGTTGACTTTGACAGTTTTCAGAATTATTCCATCTATTATTTTTCCCGTAATTTAAAAGGAGAACTACTGTCGCACTGAAAGATTTGTCTTTTTGTTTTATTTTGATTTTCTCTAATATCATAGGTGGTCTACTGCCCTTTAATCCAACACTGTCCCTGTCTCCAATAACTTACTGTGTTGTGCACAAGTTGATAGATGTAAAAGAGGATTTATTTCATACTTTGTGCTATAGTTTCTCTGAGTCGGTGTACCTGATTTTGTTTAAGTCAAGCATGACACACTGTGTGCCTTTTCTTGACCAGCAACCATTTTTAAGGTTTATTTAATACTACAGCTTAATCATGGTGAACCTGAAATACACAAACGAAAACGATAAAACACTTTGTTGACCACTGAGTACAAGGAATACATATGATTGAAATATTTCATCAGTTGTCTTTGTGTTATATTTTTTCACTTGTAAAGAGACTTCATGGATACCCTTTATTTCAATAATTATTGTGACCAATCTTTAAGATAAAAGAGTAAATAACAGAAGGACACAAAACAGGAGCAAAAAGAAAAATATCCCATGTCTTTATTGGGCCTGATTTGAATTAAACTAGCATACACCTTGCAATTTTCTCTTATTGCAAAAACAATTTGGTGATTAATAGCATTATCAATGTATCCTCTGACCCGTAACTAACCAAAGGGGTTAAATGTGACGCATAAGCAGTATCTGTGTGGTGTTGTGTGGGTTTAATTCAAATACTGTCTAAAACAAGCCTCAGAGGGTTACACTCTTTGTGTCTGAAATGATGATTCTGAGAACATCAGTGAGTCTTTGCTGCCTTAACTCAGGTTGTGTTTTTCTCTCATTTGCTTGTCACGGTGGGAATTCACACACCAGCCACCATCAAAGATTCATACCACTTGACCCTTTTGAAAATGTCCCTGAACCAAATGTTGTTGGTGACATTACTGAGCAGAGCAGTTGCCTCCCATAGCAACAGAAAGTGAAGAGACCAAGACGAAGAAACAGAGAGAAGCAGAAAACACACATTTAAAGCTGTGTCAGTCTTTCAGTATTCATGGCATATGAGACTGTGGTGGTTCCCATAAAGTTTGGGACATCAAACCTCCAAAGACTGACTGAGGTGGTGTCTTCCCCACTGGACTTAGATCTCAGGCCTTCTCATATGCATCCATGTTAGAAAACACTTTTAGGAAACACTGAGGCTTAGTGTAGCCTCACTGTTGTCTTGGCAACCTGCCTGACAGAGGAAAAAGGAGGAAGGAGAAAGCAGAGGAGAGAAGAAGTAAGGGGATAAGAGAAGCTGGGTGGACAAGGGTGAGCTCCATGTGGGTGGTGCCAGGCGGTCTGCCCATTTGGGCAACTCAAAGGGCTGCAGAGAAGGAGGATGCATAGTGTGGGTTTGTCCAGGGTGCGCGGGAATGTAGAGTCACAAAAACACACAGCTGGAGAGAGGAATGCCATACCCCACACCCCCCTCCACCCCTTTACAGTCAGGGTTACAATAAAAACGTTTTTTTTCTTTATGAAGTTATTAAAATGGATATATCCCACTAAAGGTGTTGGAGCTCTGACTGCATTGTATGCTTAAGTCCAATTTCCTGCGGAAGTGGAGCAGAATTTGTACACAATAGATTTTTATTTTGTTCTTAGTTTCACAAAATTTTATTTACACCAGCCACACAAGCCACACTTCAGCTGAAGCAACGGCATGTGTCAATGCCACCAAAGTAAAACTGTTCAGTCGGTCAGTCAGAATACAGTATGATGTTTTTGTACTTTGGCGAGTCTGTGGGTCATGATGTGTTCATCTGTTTTGGCCCCTGTAAATATGCCCGTGTCTTTCAAGGACTGCAGCTGGATCGGCTCAGGATCATCTGATTGAAAGGTGATTGATAGGATTGAGGCTGCGCGCAATTACGCATCTATAAGGATGGCACTAACGATGCTCGCCTGCGCTGATCGGCCCTGTGAGGGAGCAAGTAGAACACATCCTCTAGCTGGATTCATCACTGTATCTCCACGGGCCTCTGAAGGAAAAGATGCATGAGATATTATTTTTTTCTTTGTACAGCGATTGCAATGCACACTGAATACTTTGAATCCTCTTTTTTCTCCTTTCTCTCTCTCTCTCTCTCTCTCACACACACACACACACACACACACACACATTTCTAACAAACATGTAGCCCGCCGCGGCGCTCACAGAATGGGACACGCCTTTCCTCGGCTCCGTTGTGGGGTCGGTGGGCAGCGGGCTGTTGGTGATTGACCAGCTTCTCTTTCCCATCTGTCAGCCGATTGGCTCAGCACCTCCCCTCTTCTCTATAAATGTAGGAAATCCATTCGCCCTTTTCACACCGAGCGTACTAAGACGAGACGAACCGTGAGGCTTTACGAGATGTGTTGACACTCACTAACAGCGTCTCCTGCTCTGTCCTGATCCATCCCTTTTTTCGACTGTGAAGCAGTTTGTATTTTTGATTCTTCCGTGGCGATATCTTTAATCCGTCTGCGGCTCGGGTTTATATTTTTCTTCGCCCTACAAGCTGTTGGTTACCTAAGATGAAGGCTATTTCTCCAGTCCACCCCCAGGACTCCTCCTCCAGCAGCGGCGACTTCTCCCTGCACTGTCTGTCGAAACAGAGCGTCAACATCGCCCGGTGCAGGATGGAAGAAGAGGACCTGTTCTGCCTGCAGTACGACATGAATGACTGCTACAGCCGGCTGAAGCGCCTGGTACCGACCATTCCGCAGGATAAGAAAGTCAGCAAAGTAGAGATTCTCCAGCATGTCATTGACTACATTCTGGACCTGCAGCTGGCCCTGGAGACGCACCCTTCTCTTCATAAACATCAGCCACAGCGGACCGGGATCTGCCCTATTCCAGTCTCCAATCCAAGCCGGACACCGCTGACGGTGCTGAACGCGGACCACCGCCAGGTAGGCTTTGTTCCTCCTTCATAGCGGGTCCTCCCGGACCCAGGTTCACTCTGGCGCTCTGTGCCAGTCTGCCGTCCGCCAGCCAAACAAAGCGCGTCATGCCCGTCATGGGTCATTGTCCTTTCCATGATACGGGAGATGACGAAAAGAGATTAAAACCAGGTGTACTTTATTCTGCAGCCACGAATAACCACGCGCTGAACCGCGTTCGTGTGTGAGAGATTGCGCACTTGATTGCGGGCTCTATGATTTGCATGATAATGACTGTGTCAGAGGCCCACCTTACCCCGGGATTGGTGAAGTACCTCGGCCTGCAGATCACTTCACTGCGCACAATGAGGGCAATTTGTTATTCAATAAGCTGTGAGAAAATGTAATACGGTAGTTACAGGCTGGATTTCTGTCACTCTAACGAATTTCATATATTTTTTAAGTCGTTTGCTTTCTCTCTGACTGATGTGAGCTCTACGTCTCTCCTTTTTCTGTCTTTTCTTCTTTTTGTAGAGGACGTCAATAGTGAAAAAGCCGGAGGACTCTCTTTTATGCCGCTGAAATAGAAGCACTGCACAGTGAGTAAACTCATTCATTTACTCACTCGTTCATCCATTCACCTGAATATTCAGTCAGAGCTTGAATCAGATATTTTATTTTTTAATCAGTAGTTAATTCTTTCTTCTTCTTTTTTTTTTTTTTTTGTCAGGGATGCACATAAAACTGTCTCAGACTCCACAAGTGGTGGTCAGTGAATAATCCTGTGAATTTGGTTTTGCAGCCAGTGTGTGATGTGGTCAGAGTGCTCAGGGGATGGCAGGAGATGACAGGAAGAAGAATAACTGAAAAATACTGAATTGATACAACAAGCACAGACGCAACTAAGAAATACTGAATTGGCAACAAGCACAAAAGCAGCTGAGGTTTGTGCAATAACTGCCACTGTTGAAGCAATCTGGGAAGCTGCAAGGGTTAAACCTCCGCTTACCCTGTTTCATTCTGACTGAGACACTCCTTACTTCTTTCCTTTTTCTTTCTGATTCACATGCTGTCTCAGTCAACCTGCTGTCCTGCCTTTAACATCCGGTCCACAGCCCTAAATTCAAGCACACTTGTAGGAAGCTGCTAGCTTATCAGTGGTGTGTGTGTGTGTGTGTGTGTGTGCGCCTGCTTGTAGAAGTCAGTCTATGGCTTCTTGTCAGTCTTGCCCAGCAGCCTGAGGAGCAGTTACTTGTTGTCTGACCTGGTTTGTTTTGGGTTGTTGATCAAGCATGGCCTCTGTTTTGTTGGTGGCGCCAGTCAGTCTGGAGTTCTAGAGCTTACCCCCCCTGCCACTATTCATCCCCTCCACAGGTGTGCAGGCAGCACAGAGCCGCTCCAAAGCCAGCAGAGCTTCGCCAGGACTCACCCAACTGGAGGCACGATCACAAGGGGATTTCACATCCACTGGAAGGAATCCAACCCCCAAAACATCACCTTCATGTCAGGTTTTTTTTTTTTGTTGTTGTTCCCTTGAAAAAGGATTCTACACCAATATACACACGCCCTTTCCTTCCTTTAGTTGCTCTAACTTGAGTTTCCATCATTAAAAGTTTTTGAAAACAGAGAAAATATGGGATCCCCTCTCTGAGGAGCTTTAATTTGGCACCTGTACGTCAACAGCTATGAAAACTGTTTGTGAAATGTGGTTAGTGGAAAACTAAAAATGACTCCAGTTTAAAGCTTTACTAAACTGTGAAAATTATTGTACATTTTGGACATCTATTGTTTAAAATAGATGATTTGTGTTAGACAGGGAAGTCAACCCTGGGAGTTTAAAATGTTTGATACTGTATAAACGGACAATTCTGATTCGAGACAATTAAGATTGTACATATAGAGACACGAATGTTCTATAAAAGTATGTGAAAGGAAGACTTATATGCTAAAAATAGACTATTGTAATTCTAAGATATTTTTATTAAAAAAATGTTGTAATGTAAATATTGTGTTTCCTCATCAAGTCTTAAGTGAATGACTGTGATAATATTCTGCTGAAAATTTCCTCACAGGATGATGATGATATCAAGTGAACTCTTTGCAGTGTGTTTTTCGGAAGTTTCATACATAGCATGTTGGGCTCTATACAGAGATTTTGAATGTGCACAGAAGCAGCTCTCCTGCGTACATATGTGGTGGAGTTCAACACCATGTCTTTAATTATTTGCTCTGCTTTGTAGCATTCTCTCTGTTGTTTTGTTCTCATTAACTGAAACAAGTTTGAGCCAGTAGCAGCAGCAGCATGTTGATCTGCCATGTGCTGATCATTCAAGAGGCCTGAACTAACTCTGTTACACTGCACTCATAGATCACATTGAGAGAAGCGGCATTAAGTTGACCAAAAAAACGTCTGAAATAAAACCTCTACAAATATCACCGCCCTAAGTGTGAGCAGTCAAAGCTTTTCTTTGAGGAGTTCGTGATTGACACAGTAAATTTTTTAATAAGAATCATACTTGGGTTATGAATTGGTTAAATTTGTGGACATTAACAGAATTTTTTGAAGAAAACGTAATTGTACTGGGATGAGGGATGAGGTATGTCCTAGATCCAAAAGTGAATGAGTCAGAAACCACTGCTATTGTACAGAAAGAAAGCCTTTATTTTCACAACATTGAACACCGAATTTACCTCACCGCCCTCCTGCTCGTATGAGAGGGCACTTGTACATTAAAGTCAGCTGCACTGTTGAACTGACCCTTCACTGGCTTGTCAGGAGTTGTCAAAATTATTAAAGTTTCCAGGAAGAACTGTGTCGTCTCAAGTTTTGTCACTGTGGAAATCTTTCCCTTACCATCCAAATCGGTAGCAGAAAAGGCTGTGGAGCTTGACCAAAGAGGATGAGATATGCTGCAGTGTGTGGGCTCAGGGAGGGAAAGAGTGCACACAAAGATATTAAATGCTGCAGATGTCCTGTAAGTCCCTAAACCTGTTCTCCGGGATTTCAGGATCAGCCTTTTTTTTGTGGCCCTTTTTTAATTCCATGACACACACGGATGCAGCTTCAGCAGGACAACACACACACACACACACACACACACACACGTTCATAGCAGCTATGGTGCCAGGTTATTGTTGACTGTCAAATTATGGTCACTAATTGAGGACAAAACAGGACAACAATCATTTTTTATTCACAACTACTCATTAAGTGAAACTCCTCTCTTCAAGTCAAACATTTTAATGCAGCCTGAGATAAATAATCTAGCTGAGTTATTTTCATACAATTTTTTTTTTTTTTTAGAAAAAAGAGCATAATGTGCAATAAAGCTATCAACCTCATTCGTGGAGCTATTTTTGTCTGCATTCCGAAGCAGAAAGGTCCCTGTTTGGTGTCCAGTGTTAGGGGTATAAACTGAATAGGTTTTCTGGTTTATTGACAAATAATTGCTGCACAATTAAGCAAGAAACGAATGATTTACAGTATTGAGGTGAAACTTAAATCTGCATTTTTTCTGAAGTTAATTCAAGCTAATGGATTCACTCCTTTTGCGGGAGTTTATTGTTAAAACATTGTTTGCTTCAGCACGAGATCATTAATTTATCTCCAGTGAAATTAGGCTGATGTCAAAACTGGAAAAAAAACCTCTTTTTATTGAAATTGTAAAACAGTTTTGCAGCAAAGACTTCAGTAGATTTACTCAATAGGTTTTTACTAATTTTTAATTCTACATAATTGATCGTTTTACACAGTTAACAGTACAGGAAAAAGAAAAACAAACTAATGATGGATGAACCCCCTGATAATATTCTTAAAAGTGAGTTTCCCCTCTAGATGGTTGTAGAATATTTTTTAGATGCATGATGCAACAAAATCCATCTCAGGACTAAAAATCCACATTTTCCACCTCACCGCTGTCAGTTAGTCCTTCCTTCCCTCCTTCCCCTCACTGCCTGTAGCTTCTGATGCAGCCCCTCATCAACCTCATAAAAGCAGGTTAATGTGTCTGCTTGACTCCAAGGAGCCCAGACATGGTTTTCTTGTGAGCGCTGCACTATTGAATAATGCGGGCCACCTGTGTGCGCATTGTCCACAGTCTGGCTGCCCTTGAGGAGCACTGTCCTTGTGATGTCACATGTGAGAGTGATAAAAGGCAAACACATGAAAATACAAAATGAAATTAAAAAAGTGCTGAAAGGACGAGAGGCCAGCTGACAGTTGGACCTTTCTGATATGATTAAAAATCCTCTGGTTTTCAGAGAGAGCGGGACCCAAGTCTGACAGACTGGATCAGGCTTCGGAGCTTGATGGCTGCATGCATGAGAAGGCTGCCAATTTAGTTTTTCGAAGAAAATCCCATTCTAAAATTTGTGAATACAATTAAAACCTGCTTAGCTTTGAAATCACTGCAGTTCTACCTTTAAGAAAAAAAGGTCACCAGGTCATTTAGCTTGTCATAATTAAAAACACGATTTTAATATGTGATGTAACACTAAAGATGAGGAAGGGTTGGAAAAAACTGCAAAACATATTGAAGGAAGACTCTAGAGCAGGCATGTCCAAAGTCAGGCCCAAGTACATGTTCATCTGGCCTATAGCTGTTACACTGAACCAAACAAAGGACTCAAAAGCAGGACTCGACACAAGGGCTAATCTTAATCTGTTTACTCAGGCACAGTTCGTTTCACAGAAAGGATGAATATCTGGCAAGGTATCCAAATCAGCAGGCAAAAACAATGCCAGGAATCCAAATGAACGAACAAACTCGAGACTAGAGATTAGGTACGTGAGTAGACACGAAGAGAGACAGGCAGGGAAAGGAAGAACTAGGGAGACTAAATAGTCTAAAATGGGGGAGGGGGTTCATGACACAGGTGAAACACAGGAGATAATCATAGAGGTGGGAGGCAGGTAAGGGAGGCAGAAAGTAGCAATCTGAAATGAGACACAATAGTACGTAACAAAATAAACAGAAAACACAAGGCCAGACACGTAAGGGTAAAATAATGCTGAAGTGATACTAAGAAACCTGTAGTCATGACAACAGCTTTATTTTGTCAATGTATGAATTATGTAACTGAGATAAATCACAATCCAGATCATGTGTACAATTACATTTCCTCCCAAGGTCACAAACCAAATTCTGTCCAGTGATCTATCCAATAGATTTATCAGGCTGTTGAAAAATGACTTAAAAAAAACACACCTCAGGATACAAGACTGAATTGACTTTTTGAAATGGAGCAGAAAAAAGAAGTGTAGTGTAAAAATGGTTAAGGATCGGAAATATTTGGGTCTAAGAATGTTTTTTTTGTAGTCAAAAATAGTCTGAATCTGAAAAAGCAATTCGGATCCTGATATAAAAACATCCTGACATATCCCCACATTGCCCTCTAATGGAGAATATTTCCCTTGGTCAGAGGCAGAGTTGTTGATGTCAGTGCAACACTTTACTCAGCAGAAAACTGACCACTTATCATCTGATATCAAGCCTAAGGGACAAGTGAGCTTTGATTTAATCAGTCTGTGACGATGACAAAAGGATGTTTGAGCAATTACAGTGACAGATTTGTACATAAATCACACAAAGAAAGAGTTCAGACATAGAGCATTAGGGTAGTACCTCAACTGTTGATAAGTATATCAGTATGAACTGCCGGCCTCTGCTAATTCTCGTTAAATCTTATATTACCCTCCTTGGGAGAAAGTTTTGGCCAGCCCTGGTTTCTAACTATGAAAATAATGTGTTCTCTGACTACTACATTTCCTTGGCTGAAAGAAATTTTGAAAAAAATATTGCTTTGAAAGAAACAGATAGAAACAGTGTCCCCCTCTTCACTCCTCTCAGATGCACTTGAGGTGTTAACCTTAAAATAAAGGGGTAAATGCAAAAAAAAAAAAAGAAAAGAAAAACAGAAGTGCCTTTGCTTTTGCTGTCAGAAGTAATACATGTACACTTCAATCCTACCCCACAACATGAGGCATGTGAACATGTCTCCCCCGAACACAGGACAGGAGGCTTTGTGATTTGTCTGTCTAATTCTTCCTATTAGTCAGCAAGCAAACTGCTGCTATCCCAAGATACATTATTCATCCTTGTGCATATTATACTTTGGTGCAGCCATACGTTGATTCCCCCATCAAGCTGGTATCAACCATGGTGGCACCCTACCCTGCATCTCTCAGGCATCAGCACTGCAGGGTTTTCCAAATAATCCTTATTGGGGAGTAAGACAGCAGCGCAGCAGAGAATGGAAACTGTGTGGGACTTGTATAGACGCTTCCTCTGCATTTTTTAATCTTCTATAAAGCAGACTAACAGTCAGCTTTAATTCTACCCACAGCATCCCCTTCGTGTGTGTGCTCTAAACTGAAGATTTTTTAAAAGCATAACCAACTGAGGTTTTTGGGAGCTCACATGAGCACATTGTCATGAGAAAAGTGTCATCGGTATCAAAAAGCAGGCACCATCCAGGCAGTGAAACATGCATTTTGATTTTATTCTGCTGTACCAAAAATCTCACAGATCACTGTCCTTTAAAACTAGAACTACAGGAAGGATGAAGCAATGTGTTAAACACTTTTTCTGGTTAACTCGCACTCACTCAATTGCTGCTGTTTTGAGGTAAACTGCTAACGCTGATTGTATTTAAATTTGAAAACACAAATAATTTTTCTTTGTGCTGTAGCTCCAAACAAATGTAACACACATTTCCACAAATTTGAACAACACACCGTGACACAACCACAAAATGAGGATGCCTGCCATCGTCTCTGCCTTAAATTAACCTTCTGCATATGTTAAACTGCAATAACAGGTTTGGCTGTCG
The DNA here is from genome assembly GCA_008086565.1 of Thalassoma bifasciatum. NCBI lineage: Eukaryota > Metazoa > Chordata > Actinopteri > Labriformes > Labridae > Thalassoma > Thalassoma bifasciatum. The sequence goes on along the minus strand of RPOG01003078.1, from coordinate 22,948 downwards.
TGTCTGGCTTCCCTCTCTCCCTGATTTAACTCCACATTACAGCATTCCACAGGGGCCGATATCCCTGCGTGTTAATCACTGCTCTTTTCAGTGCACAGAGAAATATATGGCAGGTGCTTGCAGAGGAACAGTGGAGGACAAAAACGTGCTCGCTCTTGGACACTACTTGATTACAGACTAATTGGTCTAGAGTGATTAAATATCTCCTGCTTCTCACTAATTGCAGCTATTTAAGGCAGCTATTAGCTTAAAATGCCTGCCACCAACAGCCGTTTACTCATAAACAAAATGTGAGATGCAACAGTTCACCTGCACCACTGTATCAGAAAAACAGGCGCTACAAACACAATGTTGCAGCTTCATATCCCAGCACATGTGACATGTCTGGAGGCAGGAAAAATCTGTGAACTCATTTTTTGACAAAAACTTTGGAAATTTTATAGGCAGCCCTTTATTAACTTTGCTTTTTCAAATAACAACAGTTTTCATTCTATTTTGTATTTATTTTTTAATTATTATTATTATTATTTTTTTTTTTTTCTTTTGTTTCAACTAGCCTCAGTCCATGTATGGACAAGAAAATGCTTCATCTCCTTCACACACACACACACACACTCACTCAACAACTTCACGTTTATGTGAACTGCCCTGAAGCAACCATCTAACAAGAATCACATTAGAATAAACATGTGCACACCAACCAGGTCTGCTCCGGTCAGGAGGCCTCTTTCAGGACAATAACAATTACGTTACGGGGGTAAGATGGAGAAACAGATGCAGTAAATGAGGAGGGATAGGAAAAGAGAAATAGAGAAGAAGAGGGCGGACTTGGCATCACCAGTGCCAACCACAGTTCCCAGGAGACGGACAATGAATTACAGAAATGAGATCTCAGACAAATGGCCAGTTTTTCCAAAGAGCAGCGAGAATGGCTGCACCCCCTGGAGAACAGAGTGATTAGAGAGGGGAAAACGGGGGTCTGCCAAGCCCCTTGAAGGAGCCCTGTTGGTCCTTTATGTGTGTGTGTGTGTGTGTGTGTATGTGTGTGTGTGAATTCGTGTAGGGGTGGTACTAGGACAACAGCCATGTCACAGAACATGACCCTGAGGTGCAGCCATCAGACAACCAATATGGTGAGTTAAATACCGCTGCTGCATCGAAGCGGGAGGGCTCCAACTGCCAACTGCCTCCAATCAAACAGGTTTCTGTCCACTGAATTAGCTTAATTAATGAGGCTTAGCTTACACTCTGAGAGGGAAAACAATGTGCTGCTGCATTTCCAGAAGAATAGAATATCTCTTTAATTAAAGTATGGATGTCTTTCAATAAGAGGCCTTCAGCTGCTTAAAGATATATTAAACCTAGAGTAAATAAGAGCAAATAAAGAAACACACACACACACACACACACACACACACACACACACACACATAGAGTCAACATCAAAAAAGATACCAGCCTTTCTGATAAAGGGCTATAGCCACAGAGAACTGATCACCCCTGATCTGTCTGATTTTACTGATCTTTATGCAGCTTGTTTGTCCAGAGATGGGCTGTTCCTTTTTAAGGTTTTTTTAAAGTCCAGAGGGGCTTGAAGAATATGTGTAGTCTGCTGTCTCTTATCTTGAACACTGGTATGAAGAACCAAGACTCAGTGTTCAGACTGTGTGTGCAGATTTTCAAACCTCTACTCATATGTTGTAAAAATTCCCGAATCCATCTGTAACACTCTACCCTGAAGCTAGCACAAAATCTGTGCCTGACTTGAAGAAATAAGGTCATCACCTCAGGATTTTCTAACTGGTAAATGAAAGATGGAGGTATAGGGCCTCAAAGAATCGTTCATACCAAATGCCATTAGCATCCTTAACTTAACAAAGTGACCAATCCACAGATAATGTATGAACTGCTTATATCTTCTTTTTTTTACTTTTTCTTTACCCTCCATCTGCCAATTGACTTCTACTATATGTCAATGCAATTGTGTTGTATTTTTAGAGCTGTCTGTTTTTACATGTTGGTGAGCCAAAGACAATCTTCCACCTTGGGGGACAATAAAGATTCTATTCTATTCTATTCTATTCTATTCTATAAAGACCAAGGTTTGCCCATAGTTGGTCTCCAACAGGCCTAAAATGTGACTGATGGACCTCAATAAATGCCTGTACTATTTGCCAAAATATGTCTGAATGCAACATTTTGACAGAACTGCAAAGTTCAATGATAGAGTGAATCAGCCCATCACATCTCCTTGAAAGGCTTTTAGCTTTTCATTAAAAAATACCTCATTGTTTAGTTTTTACACAACAATAAAAGTTACATATTGTGCATTCACAATGATTTTTTGTAATGTTTCAATTAGACATAGACTGGTAACCGGCCTTAGTTGATATTGGCATTTTGATGCATCTTGGCATTAGCCTTTTTCCTTCACCCTTAATTGGCTGATAAGGTATCAACTTAAAATGGGTTATTTTGGCTCTAATGCAGCTGTGCCTCTGTGTCTGCAGTCACTGCTCTGTCTCCAGCATTGTTGTACCCACAACACCCTCTGATTGGTTATACGGCATGGGCAACAGCCAATCAGCAGTGATAGCCACATGCTCACACAGCGCATGCTCACACAGGAGACAATGTTTTGCCAAGTGGAGAAGCATCGAGGGTAGATTTAAATTACAAGAGTAGGCTGTGTTAAGGTGGCAGAATTTCCTGAAAAATCCTGGACTGAGATGTTTGTCATGAACATCCCAGTCCTCTACAACTCACAACTTCTTGTAATTATAAGCCCCCTAACGTTATAGAAACATAAGCAGCAGCCCTGCTTGCCGTCCTTGTGTTTATCACTTGAAACAAGGTTGCTGATACTATCCGATGGAAATAGCCCATGATAGTAGAAGTATCTGTGTGTGTGTGTGTGTCTGTGCATGAGAGAGAAAGAGAGAGTAAAAACCTAAAGAACTGTGCAGAAATTGTTCTTTTTTACCAGACAAGTAGACTCTGATGTTTTGTCTTACCTTGCTAACAGTTTTGACTGTCACCAGCCTTCTTCAGGACTGTCGCTGACCTGATGTGTCATTAAAAACAGCTGACCGGGCACGGAAACTGATGACGACTTGCCCGTGTCCAGCCGTGTCCCCGACCCTGCTGTTGTTTTTGTAGGATAGAGTCCTAGGTGTGATGGAGCATGTATACCCCTTTGTTCCTGTTTATAGTGTTGCTCCCCTGCCTCATTGTTTCAATTACCTCCTTTATCCACCTGTTGAATTTATTGGTTTCTGATGTGATTATTTTCCCCTTGTCCCAGCTCATTGCGTGGTTATTCCGTCTGAAGTGATCTGTTATGGCTGAGTTTTTGTTTTCTTGTTTATTGCTTGCTGTTTATTTACGTGTCCTGGTGGACCTTGCCACTGTCTCCTTCTCACGTTCTTTTTTGTGTTCTGTTTTTTGTGTTAAATGTCCGTCCAGTTTCTCCGATGTAAGTTTTATTGCAGGATTTGCATGGCATTTTGTAGACTTTGTTGCATTTGTCATCCAGTTTTATGAGATCTTTGGGATGTATGAGTTGCCGTAGTTATTGTATGGATTTATTGCTGTGTGTATTCGATATTTTTTCATAATCTGTTGGATGGGTTCAGTCTTTCCTCTGGATGTATGGCAATGATATTTACTCCCCTATTGTGGTTATCAGTGTCTTGTTTGGATTTTGTTTTCTTGTCCTTTTTTCTTTCCCCTGGCTTGCTGTTGTCCTTTGTTTATAGGCCATGGTTAGGAGATGAAGAAAAATACAAATATCTTTTTTAACCATTTTCAGACTGCGTTGTGTTATCTGTTCCATGAATTGGTCTAGGATGTTAAATTACCAATGAACAAACAATTAGTCGATTGTAGAATGCCAGCATTCCACACTTAACAAATAAACAAAGTTATAAACTTCAGAATTTTATTTAAACTTGACAATATGCTAGTTAAAATTTACCTTGGAGCACCACCCTATTTTGTGAAAACAGGGAAAACTTCTAATAAAATAATCAGTCAATCTTATAATCTGAAGGGTCGCTACACACAGTGAGAACTTGGCTCGGTAACATAGACTCTTGATTTTCAAACCACACAAGAGAAACAACCACGTTCTTTATAAAGGCGAATTTTTTAACTAACTAAAGGTGACAGATAAAGCATAAATGGAACAGTGCAGATACTATGGGAGGATAAAAGGGAAAGAATAAATGAGACAGGGATGAAAATGAGTTTCTGATTGTTGTAAAGCAGGGACCAACTAAAGTTAAACCTTTTGCAAATTTCTGGCATCGAAATCTAAAATACTAGGACAAGCAAAGTGTCTTACTGAGGCAGAGGACTGGTTTGGAGGAGTCAGGTGATGCAGGAGGTGAAGAGAGGTTCAAGGTGTTGCAAGCTAGAGCTGGATCAGCTGATGCAGGCTGGAAAGGAGCCCGGCATCCTTAGTTGCAAGGTGACGTTGTGTTGCGGGCATCCTCCTCGCAGTGGTGAAGGCGACGGAAGTCGAGCAGTTGGCTCGCTCTGGTCGTGGCTCGTGCCGATCAAACTCGGTCTCTCCTCCCAGGTTGACGTGTCAGGGAGAGAGCCGTGGAGTTCACAGAGGTACGGATGCAGACCCGAACCACTCGGTGGAAACGTGGCTTTTCTCTCCTCCCTTAACCTCACACCCCTCCCTTGCCTCACCTGCCTCACTAACCTCACCTGTCTCACACATTTGTCTTACCTCACCTGTCTCAGCTGTCTCACCCACACTGTTTAACCCACACTCTTCACCTGTCTCACCCTCCTGCACCGACACTGTTTCACCATCACGTGCTTTATTTCTCTCATCTCTCTCACCCGTCTCCCCTGGAATACCACTCCCCTCACCGCACCCCACACCCTCTGCCTGTTTATCACTGCTGTCTCCCCCTGAAGGAGCTGCAGCGGAACGCTGACAGCAGCCCTGGGCAGCCCCGCCTCAGCATGCTGTCCTGTGGCCCCGGGTTTTCCAGCTGAACCGGGGCGGGGCCCCGCGTCCTCCGGTCCTTCAGCTCTGTAAAAGAAAGGCAGAAAAAAAGAAGAAAAAACGTACATTCAAACTCTCCTCACTCTTCCGCTCCTCTTTCACACTCCTCTCATCAGAAGAAGAAGAAAAACAACAACAACAACAATGTTAAGAAAGAAAAACAATCAGTACAAAACGGAGCGGGCTACTCCGCCATGTCGAGCATTGGGCGAGTTAGCGCTTCGGTGAGTATGATCGACATTTAACACCGACATTTTGACAACTGTGATGCATGGTGAAAGCATAGCGTGGTTGCTGTTAGTCAGTTTTTTTTGACTGCCACCGTGGGTGCATTGAGGGTGGGGGCCAGTGGGCGCAGATCCACGGACCTGTCTGCTCTCCCGCGGGTGTTGTTTCGCGACTGAGAGATGTAGGCAACCTGTATGTTGACATTGCTTCGAACTTGTATAATGTGAATCATAGAAGGGACACAGAGAACAGAAGTAAATCTGTGATTTTCAGCTTCCTTTCTTGAAGACCAGAGGAGGAACAAGATAATAATATTCGTAGCGGACAGGTTGCGCACCGCGGTGAAGTTGGTTTTGAATTAGATATTCACTTGATAGTCGATTCCGGCTGGTCGTACCCGTACCGAATAGCCTTCCAATCAATATTCAACCTAAAACCAACTTCACTGTGGGATGATGCACCTGCCTGATCATTGGAAATATTATGATACCTTTTCTTGGTGGGATGTGCATGAGAAAGGACACCTCTTTTCACGGATTGAGGATCAGAAGGGCACAGTTGAGTAATTGTGTAATAATTTTCAATAGCCAACTGATTTTTAACTGTTCAAGTATCTGAAGAAATTATTATACAAACTGCACTTTCCAAAAACTAGATATCATGGCTGTGCTTTTTTATGCGTAATTTTAAATTTCTTTTTCTCTCCTAGGAGCAACTGCTTAATCATCTTTTAGATAGACTTCACTCTCGATTGGAGCATATTCTGGGACGCATGCCTCTGGACCTAGACTTCTTGGAGTTCACCTGTACACAAGAACTTGTGTTTTTGAACGCTGTGTCTAGTCAAGTAGCTGTTAGCCCTGCCATCTTAGATGAACTGACACAGCTTCACTGTCTCAGAAAAGAAGAGAAGGGAGCAGCACACTGCAGTTGTGCAGTTTGAGGAAGGACCAGCTGGAAGACAGCGGATGACCATATCCTCAGACCACCTTGGCAAACTCCTGGAACTTAATTTGACAGTTCCATGCATTGCTAAACTCTTGGGGGTGTTGAGGCGACGGTGTACTGCCACATGGCTGAGTTTGACCTCTCTGTAGGAGCACTGTATGCACTGTGAGTGATGACGAGTTAGATCAATGTGTGAGAGAGATCCAAACTAGGCAGCCAAACTCTGGGTACCGAATGATGAAGGCCCTTCTGCAAGCCAGAGGATTTAGGGTGCAGTACGAACGTGTCCGAGCCTTGATGCACAGTGTTGACAGCACTGGTGTCATCAGCAGGATGTGCAACGTTGGATGCATTGCTCGACAGACCTACTCAGTTCCAGGACCCCAGTCTTTGATGCACATAGACACAAATCATAAATTGATCCGGTAAATCAGTATTTAGCAATCTTTTTGACTAAATTTATGAATTACTAAGAGTGTTTTTAAAGTATGCAGTTGTTACCAGTAAACACCATAACAGTTTATACTGCCACCTTGATGTTACTAAATATGTACCACAACAGCTAAACTGTTTGGGTGATTCTCCTGTTGTGTATTTCACGCTGCAACTGTATGCTTAACACTTTTTTCCTCTAGTTTGCAGTATATTATAGTTTCCCATTTTTTGTTTTTCAGCTACAACATTGTTGTCTTCGGAGGCATTGATGGTTTTCCCTGTAAGGTTAGCACAATTGTTTGGATGAAGTGTACATGTTCCCCTTATTTATACTTGAGTACCTCAATGAGGTGTAATTGCATTTGTGCTGCAGATAATGTATCTTGGTGCAGCCAACAACAACCTTGCATCGACCACCCTGGCATTCTTCCAAGAATCTGTTGAGAAATGTGGTTTTCCTCTCAGGTAAATGAACATAGGGTTAGAGTAAGGATTTTATACTACAACAGAACTACCATTGGTGGAAAGTAATGACATATATTCAATCACAGTCCTTAACCCTTAAAAGGGAAATGCTTCATATTTGATACATGAGTTCAACAACCTCTATCTCATCAAGATGATAGCTTCTTTAAAAACCTCTTGGAAATGTTTTTTAAAACAGTATTCTACCACCTTGATGATTGCCATATTACAACAGTCAGCTGGAGTTATATTTTGGCCCTTTTCAAAATGAAATCATCCACTCAAATATTTTCAGGAAAATCATTGCTTGATTTTCAAGAAGTTGTAGTAAGAATAACATCTAAAGAGTTACTCTTAAAAAAAAAAAGTATTTCCTGCATCAGATGAACGCATAGTTAGTGAAAAACTTTAATAAAATAGTTCACAAAACTGTCCAGTGTGTCAAATGTGACACAAGAAATATATTATGAATGAAATGATAAAGCAATATTTTTTTGTGGATTGTGTTATAAGAGTTTAAAAACATCTCAGTTCCAAAACTTGAATTGGAATAGTTAAAATCTGAATAAGTCTTATGCTTGATATCTTATATGGCCTTATAACTGGAAGACAAGTTTTTTGTGTGAAGAATTGAAATGGAGATTTTTTTTGCAGTAACTACTTTAATCTGTTTACTCACTGGTGTAAGTGAACTTTAGAATGTATAGAAGCACTACTAAATGTATAGTATTAACCCATGTGTCGGGGAGAGTTGTATGGTAGGAAAAATACCAGGTCAGAGATAAGCATAGTTCATACTTTATTCATGTTGCTATATAGAACCTATAATTACCTGTTTACTACCTTTTACTACAAGAGATAGTAGAAGAGATTGTGAATGTGGAACGAGAATGACTTCACAATTTTTACTGATTTTTAGAGTTCTGCTGTGACATGCTTAAGTCATTCTCATTGCGCTGTTTTAGTAATCAACCAATTAATGCATTTAAAAACTTTAAAAGTGACTTGTGTCCTCTTTAGGGTACGTGCAGATCAGGGAGTTGATAACGTGGAGGTTGCTCGCCTAATATTCACAGTCCGTGGCACTGGGAGGAGCAACTTTAAATCCGGAAAGAGCGTTCATAACCAACGATTGGTTCATTAAAAAATATGAGATGGTAATTGAAAGTTGCCACCTCATTAACACCATGTTTTGATTGTATGTTAGCAGACAACTGTTTGCAGGATTACTTTTATGTTTTACTATTATTCCATGATATTATTATTATGTCACATATGCATTGAGTGTATTGGCATGGAGTATGTATGAAACAGGTTCTAGACCTAAATGAAGGGGGTTATGTACAAATCCAAAATAATGAAATTCATTTTTTTTAAAATAGATTGGATATTTTAAGATTTAATTTTTGTGCACTTATTGTGGATTAAATATATTCAAAACAAATCAAATAATTACACTTTTTCTATTAATTAACCTTTTCCAGAATTGAGCGACTGTGGAGAGACCTGTGGATGGCTGTAACCTGCATCTACTATGATGTTCTCCACCACCTTGAAGAAGAGGGATTCCTCAACATCGCCAATGAAATGCATCTCTTCTGCTGCTACTTTGTGTTCCGTCCACGCCTGCAGGATGACCTGGATACTTTCCACAGTGGCTGGGACAACCATTCGCTGAGAACAGAGAGCCACATGACTCCTAACCAGCTGTGGGAGCTCGGCCTCACACATTATCCAGTTCCAGGACTAGACAACACAGAGGTTAAATGCATATATGTAACTTGAACTAATTATTTAGTTAAAGCTATTGAATCAGATCTGCTAAAAGCAAAGTAGCAATATTTTTAAGTTTGCCTACTGTTACTTTATTCAATTTAAAATGCTTTCTATTTGTAGGTCATGGATATTCCTGACATTGACTGGGAAAACAGCGGACTTCCTTGTGATGACCACTTGAGTGTTGTTCCACACAGTGCATGCCCATGACTGATGAACAACTGGCATCTTTGAGGGATGTAATCAACCCAAGAGCTGCATCCCAGTCCTTTGGCTGTGATATGTACATAGCTGCTGTTCAATTTTGTGAGCAATTTCAAGATCTCTGAACAAACTGACCAGAGAGACTTTTTTTGTGTTGAACCTTTAATATTCTTTCAGTTCAATCTGAACAAACTAGAAAGCATCAACATTTAGCTTTAACAAGTGCAAACAAGTGTCTGACAAGTGTAAATTGAGGCCCAGATGTCACTCACACGAGACCAAATCCTGTATGGCAAGTGCAAATACAGGCCAGGATGTCACGTTTGAAAGATGGGTAGTCCTTGTAATGCCCTGGGATGCGCAAAGTCTCAAAACAGGTAGAGGCTATGGGTGTTTTTTGGTTCAACATGAGCTTTAATGAACATCAATAACAAAAGAACAACGTCAAGAGCTGGCAGGTTAGAAAAAACATCAGAGACATCAGACAACAGTGCCACCTTTTGGTAAAACTGTACTACAACACTCCCACTTAATTTTGCCATGCTATTACCTTTAAATGATAAAATATAAATTTCTCCTATGACAAAGTACATTTTTAAAGAACATCAAGAGCTTCCTTTTAAAAAAAAAAAAGAACTTGTCATTTTTACTTGAACTTTTCTCATTTGTCTTCATCAAAACATTTTAATCACATTCTGAACCCCCTGTTTTTTAAACTTTTGTTCACATTGTTTTGACTGGAACTCTTTTTCACATGTTTTCAAACTTGCTTTGACTAGGCAGCGTTCGGCGTTCACCTGCCAAGCGTAAACGACTACTCCTGCACAGAAAAAAGTCCGATAGCCTCCCTTAATTTTTCAAATCTCTGTTTGGTCAAAGGCTTGGTCAAAATGTCAGCTTTCATGTCATTTGTAGGACAATACTGCAGTTCTATTTGTCCACTCTGCACACATTCACGGATGTAGTGGTAGCGAATGCTTGGTTCTTGAGTGATCCACTGGGTTCTTTGCGATTGCGATGGCTCCTTGGATGTCTTCCAGGATCACTGTGGACGTGGCCTCCATTCCAAGACTTCACAGTAAACGTCTCAGCCAGATACCCTCTTGAGCAGTTTGACTGAGCGCGACATACTTGGCTTCTGCTGTTGAAAGTGCAACTGTTGCCTGTTTCTTGCTGAGCCAGCTGACAGCTCCTCCACTCAGTAGAAACATGTTGCCTGTCGTCGAGCGGCGGTCATCCTGATCACCAGCCCAGTCAGCATCGGAAAACCCGGTCAAAGCTCCAGAATCTGACTGCTCATACTTGAGACCAAGATTCACTGTCCCCTTCAAGTATCTGAATATCCTCTTCACAGCAGTCAGATGTGCAGCATTGGGATTTGCATTAAATTTTGAAGCAGCACTCACAGCTTGAGCTATATCTGGTCGTGTCTCCATTGCAGCATACAGTAGACTTCCAACCATTGACTGATAGTTTTGTTGGTGTACTGGCTTGCTAACACCATCTCTTTTCTTCAGTTTTACGTTGGCATCAGCAGGAGTTGCAACAGGATTTGCCTTATCCATGCCATATTTTTGAAGTATGGCTTCAATGTAATGCTTTTGTTGAAGAAAGACACAGTTTTTCTCCTTGTCTCGAACCACAGAGATGCCTAGAGTATAAGACAACTCACCCATGTCTTTCATCTTGTATCGCTCTTTAAGGGCTGCTTTCAGCTTCCTCATGCTCTCCGTCGACTCTGTTATGAGAATGAGATCATCTACATAAATTGCTAGTACCTCAAGCTCTTGTTTAGATCTCACAAATACACATGGGTCAGATGTGCTCTGTTTGAATCCAAGTTCCATCATGAACTCTGTAAACGTCTTGCTCCAGCAACGAGGAGACTGCTTTAGTCCATAGATTGATTTTTTCAGTTTACACACGAAGTGTTCTTGCCCAGGTTTGATGTAGCCCTCTGGTTGCTCCATGTAGATTTCTTCTTCCAGCTGTCCATTGAGGAATGATGTTACAACGTCCATCTGGTGAACATGAAGATTATTTTGTACAGCATAGGACAGTAATGTGCGAACAGAGCTGAACTGGACCACAGGAGAAAATGTCTCATCATAGTCAGCACCATACATTTGTGAGTAGCCCTTGGCGACGAGTCTGCACTTGTATCTCTCCACTCGTCCATCACTGTGATGCTTGACTTTAAACATCCATCTTGATCCTACTGCTTTTCTTCCCTTTAGGTAAATCCACTAAGTCCCATGTCTCATTTGCAAGCAGTGACTCATATTCTAAATCAGCCACCTCCTGCCATTCCTTTGCATTTGGACTCATCATTGCTTCTTTCATTGTGAGTGGCTCTGTCTTTAGCATGATGATCAACAACAACTGTATCTGCAAACTCATCATATCCATATCTCTTTGGAGCGTTTCTGACTCTCCCACTTGCCCTGGCAGTATCACTAGCAGTGACCTCACCTTGTGTTTCACGCTCATCTGTTTCCATGGTTATCTCATTCTCTGAGCACTGGATTTCTGCTTCCTGATTCCAGTCAAAGTTTGATTCGTTGAAAACAACATCACGACGAATCCGAATCCTCCTTTTCTCTTCATCATACAGGCGATGATCATACATGACATGACATACATGACAAGACGTGTAAGTTTTCGTTGATGGGACAAGACTAGACGAAAATGTTTGTGGCTGCTCTGTCAGACGTTCAAAATGCATGACATTTCTGCCTTTTGTGTGTGTAATCAGTCCGTCAAAAGCTAAAAAATATCAGCAATGATGCTGCATCCTACCTTTGTTTGGTCACACCCACCACCTGACGTTCAGCGCACATTGTGCACAACACACCTGCGGTCTCCATTATTATCTCGTTATTTCGTGATACCAAATCATGATGTGATTACTTACATTGCTAAGCTTACGTTGGAATGTGGAAACTGTCTGGAGAATGGAGAACGGAAACTGCATATGGATCACTCTGTTGATTTACTTTACTTTAATTCTGTTTCATGCTACATGGAGAGTTTCTGCAGTTACTGAGCTCTGTGAAGGATAGAACAAGTTTGTGTAGACTCAGAAAATCCACAGGTTTTTGAACAAAACTCCTGCAGGGACAGCACACTCCAGCGGTCTCTGTGTCAGTCGCTACACACACACACACACACACACACACAAACACGCACACACACACTCAGCCCCTCCCTCCTGCTTCACCGAACCCCGCTCTCTCAGATGCATTCACTGACTCTTACAACAGTAGGAATTCAAAACATTAAGAACAAACATGAGCAAAAGTGAACTGCTGCTTTTTAAACTGAACTGTTGCAATACAAAAACCTTATTGAGTTTTCGTCGACTACAACTAGACTAAAACTTTTTGGAGTAACCATGACTAAAAAAAAAAGTTTTTATGTTATCAATCATATTCTCTGAGAAAAGGCCAAGAAATCATAAATTCTGCCAGGGTTTGTAAACTTATGAGCACAACTTTAAATCAAAACGCCTCAAATACTCAGCATAACTTTTCATGTAAATACAAATACTGACACTAAAGTGGTAGGTGGTAATGATATTAAACATCGATAAGAGAGTGAGACCATGAGGGGATTTTTTCGAGCGGAGAGTATTTTCTTGTTAGAGAAAAAAGGTGTTCCCGTCATTGGTAAATTTCTCTCACAGTAAAAAAGACTTTACATAAACACAGACACTCTACTTAGTCCATCAGGAGAGTTCTTTTAAGTGTTTTGTTGGATATTTAGGGGAAAAAAAAATTCTTTCCTACAGATGTATTCTAATGTGAATCCCTGGTGATTCTCCCTAGTTAAAGCAGAAAATAGAGAGAAAGACCTTGTGTTTATTTCAACAAAATAATAAAAGAAAGTGTGTTCCGAGGTGGTCATTGTTCTGATATCTGATGTGTGAACAGGCCCTGAGATTGTGTGTGGGTTTCCGGATGTGTGTATGCTGACCTGTATCTCTGCATGACTCTGTTCTTTAGTTGCTTACAAATTCAAAAAGTTATGAAAGATAGGCACAGTACCCAGAATGCTTTGTGCTGGGGAATTATACACACCAGTGTTTTGCTAATGAGCACATCCAGTGGATGTGTCAGTCGATACACACACACACACACACACACACAAACAGCACAGCACAGCAGTACGCACACTCCCAAATACATGAATCTGACATCCGCCTCGCACAACTGCAGAGAAGGTCTCCTGAGAAAGATTGCTGCCAGGCACAAAAATAAAGAGTAGAAGGAGAGTAGAGAAGGGGGAGAGAGCTAGAGGTGAGGGGAGGAGGGTTGAGGAGAACAAGAAACCCTGTTTTCTTTCTCTCCTTTTCTCCACAAGCCACAGATGTTTGTCCTTAGTGCTCGTGCCGCCAGTCCTTGCTTTGCTCTGATAGGTTTCAAAGCACTCAGCTGTATTGACTGCAGTCTTGGCAAGAATGAGGACAGATCAATTAAAAGCATTGATTGATACAGCATCTGACTTCCCAGCCAATAGGAGCAATTAAAAGCTAAGTATAGCACATGATGTGACAGTCATGGCCATAATGGATTGTCGTCAAGGTTCAGATGCCAGATAATGTTGATGTTTATCTAGATGATTGTTGTTGTTTATTCATAAGCTCTGGAACCCTCACCCCCTCCCAGAGAACCCTGTACTTCAAGCCAAAATACGAACAGACGTCTGTGATACTGAAAAGTGGCCATCTGTCCAATCAACCAATCAAGTCAATAAGGGGAATCAGTTTGGGGGCAAGACCTGATCTGGAAGGCATTAGCATGTGAATTAGTTGTTGACTGGGTGCCAAAGCCAGCAGCCTAATTGCTGCCAACTGGATGACAGCATTCCCCTGATCGATGGCTTGATATCTATATGGAAACATATGGAGGGATCAGGGGTGCAGGCTGTGCTGTTTCATCTCGGTCCATTTTGTGCCAAATTTCCTCTGAGCCTGTAGAAGGCTTTGGGCCGCTGTGCACCAGGAAACATGAAAGGGAAACTGGCATTCACAAACACTGCAGATGCAGAAAGCATGGCCCTTCATTTCAGAAAAACTGAGGCCTTTTGGAATGCACACCCTTCACAAGGCAGGACATACAGTGCTGTGAAAAAGTATTTGCCCTCTTCCTGATTTTTGTGATTTTTGCACATTTATCACTCACATAGGTTTCAGATCATCAAACCAATTTTAATATCACACAGAGACAACCCAAGGAAATACAAAACGCAGTTTCTAAAAAATGATTCAATTTATCAAGGCACAAAAAAAAATCCAAACCTATCTGGTCCTATGTGAAAAGTAATTGCCCCCTGAACCTAATAGCGTGTTGTGCCACCTTTGGCAGCAATAACTGAAATCAAGCGTTTGCGATAATTAGTGATGAGTCTTTCACACCGCTGGGGAGGAATTTTGGCCCACTCTTCTCTGCAGATTTGTTTCAACTCTGCCATATTGGAGGATTTTCTAGCATGAACTGCCCATTTAAGGTCACACCACAGCATTTCAATTGGACAGTAAATTTAGTAGTTTCCCCGAATAATCCTCTGCTGTCAGATCATTTCTTAGTTACTTTTGAGTTCTCTCTCTTAGGCTCTATTCCATTTTTTTTTAAAAATATCTGAGCTAGAAGCCTATCTACCGTTGACGGTGTGCTGAGCACCGTGCTGGTGCTTGGTGTTTACAGACCCCAACCTGTCAACCTGGGTGCACAGAGCAGTGATTTTTAAGTAACCCAGAGAATTGGGGGTTATATTTATCTTGGCATTCTTGAACCAAAAAAGGAAAAAAGTATACATATATTTGGTAACACTTTAGATTAGGGAACACATATTCACCATTAACTAGGTGCTTATTAACATGTATATAAGTAGCTTACTAACCCCTAATTAGTATTTATTAAGCACACATTAACCCCTTTTTCTACCTGTATTGCATCATGAATTCAGACTTTTCCATATATTAACTCCTAATTATTACTTATTGACCACAAATTAAAAAAAAATGTGTTCCCAAATCTAAAGTGTTACCATATATGTATATATATATATATATATATATATATATATATATATATATATATATATATTTTTTTTTATTTATTTATTTTTTTTTGCATTTTCTTACAAGTTGTTTTCTTTGATAAAAGTGAAACCCCTAGAAATGTAACACTAAGTTTTACTTATTATTGTCTCAATTCTGTTTGAGACAATGTTCCTGTTCTCTCTTTAAATGTTTTGTATGTCTATATGATCAGTACTCATTGCAATAATTGTAGTTTCAATTGCAAAGGCCTGTTAGAAGAAAGGTTCTTTTCCCTTTTGCTGTTTGCGCTTAATGCCTCTAAATGCTGTATTTTTCAAACGTGTTAATTTTCAATAAATTTTACAAGACACTCACCTTTTTTCCTTCTCTCCCACTTTAGATCCAGTACATGAGCTTTATTGGCTCTTTTTTTAAAGTTTTATTTTGGGGGGGTTTGTGCCTTTAATCTTAACAGTCGATTAAGTAGAAAATCAGGTAGAGAGTGTGGTATGACATGGGAAAAGTTATACAGGTGATATTTGAGTTTGAGCTTCTTCCTTGGAATTCTCATACACACTTCACCTCATTACCTTGTAATAGCTGCATAATAAAGCACCTGTTAAACTTTATAAATAGTGTTCCCACTTTAGATCCAGTACCTGCAGAGGAGCTTTATTAGTGCTTAATAAGCACATCATGAAGTGTTTTTTAATCTTTATAAATAGTGTTCTCACTTTAGATCCAGTACCTACAGGGGAGCTTTATTAGTGCTTAATAAGAGCATAACAAAGTATTTATCAAGGTAACTGAGGCATTCATATTTCCTTATTAGGTGTAATTCATGTAAATAAACATCTTATTAAAGTTCATAGTGGTTTACAAACTGTTAATAAGTTTCTAATAAATGCCTAAAAGTGTCTTGTAAGACATAATTAAGGTATTAATTATATCTATGAATATTTATATTGACTTATTTGTGTTAATAAGAATCTAATAAGATTTTATAATGCCTAATAAGTGACTTGTTACCTATTAATTATGACTTATTACAACCACCTTCATATAAAGTGTTTCCAAATAAACTACCAAAAAAAACTATTTGCATAGAGAAAAGTCAGGAAAAAGGTTAGAGAGAGATATCAGTCAGATGATTTGCATAGGGAACAAGTGAAGAAAAGGAGTAAAGTTGAAGAGGTTGGTTCTGATGAGAATATTGACACCAATAAAGACAGTTCTGAAGTGTCCATTGAGGTTGCTGAGGGCAAGTTGTTGCATGATAGACAACAACACTGCATGTTCCAAGACATGTGTCTTAAGTCTGTAGATATTGGTCAAGAAGCACTAGATCAGTCTCAAAGCAAGCCAAAAGACAGCATGTCAACTGGTCCAATCTCGTGTAAGTAGAAGTCTTTTTGCCTCACATCCAAGAAGCTTCATCAGTTCTGAAAGTCTGGTGGGGAGTACTAGATATTTATACACCAGGAGGCTGGTGGCATAACAAGTGGTCATGTGACCCGAAACCAATAGACCTGTTAGGTGTCAGTGTGAGTCGTTAGCTTTGATGGGAGGTCGTTCCCCCTCTTGGCCCTGTTATGAGAGTCACTAGGGTCACCTGACTGCAGGTGTGAAAGATGGCTGCACCTTCTTGGGAGGGCTCTCAGGACAGCATTGTAGGTGGGAGACAGGTGATGTCTGAGGCCTTCTCCTCTGTTCAAAGATGGCCACTCTAGTATGACATGAATGGCTTCCTTTACCCCTCTTTCAAACCATCTGTCCTCTCTGGCTAGAATGTTCACCTTGTGGTCATCTAAGGAGTGCCCCTTCTCCTTGAGGTGGAGGTGGACTGCTGAGTCCTGGCCTGTGGTTGTGGCCCTCCTGTGTTGGTACATGCGTTTGTGTAGTGGTTGTGTAGTCTCTCCAATATACAGGTCAGAGCATTCCTCATTGCACTGCGCTGCATACACCACGTTGCTTTGCTTCTCCCTTGGAATTTTGTCCTTGGGATGGACAAGCTTTTGCCTCAGAGTGTTGCTGGGCTGTACAGGGATCTGGTGAGTGCTAAAGATCCTCCTGAGTTTCCTTGAAACTCCTGCCACCTAGGGTATGGCAATATTGTTTCTCCTCTCGTGGACCTTGTCTTTTCTATCCTTCCCGGGCTTTTTAGGTGTTTTGTTAAAAGCCCAGTTGGGATAGCCACAAGTTTGGAGAGCAGAGTGAATGTGTTTGTTTACCCTTATTTTCCCGTCTGCTTCAGATGGGATATTTTGTGCTCTGTATTTTAGAGTCAGAGATTGTGACCTTTTAACACTCATGTAAGAGCAGCAGGAGGCTGTGCTGTGAGCATGCAGCCTTTTGATGTTGATACTCTTTTAGATGAATCCTTCCTTTCTCAGTACTCTTAGTATGACTATTTTAATGGATTTTTCCACCCATTTTTAAGCCTTTATAACTCTGAATCCTTGGGTGTTCTGTGTCAGTGGAGCCACTAGATGGAGCCAAATGACCATTTTTGCTGAGTGACCTCTTTTCACGTGCATAGGGAGACTTCTTGAACAAACATATGAGAGCAAAGGAATGTGCTGTGGCCATGCAGCCATTAGATGTTGTCATCATTCTATTTCAGCTGAACCCTGAAACACATGAGCAGGGGGCTGCAACCTTTAAGGAGCCATTTTGCTTCATCTCACATGGATCAAGGTCATTCCACAGCTAAAAAAATCTTCACAATAAAGGCTATAAAATGTATACAATTCAATACAGAAGTTAAATATATTTAAAAGTAGAGCCACATGCAGAGGCCCTCGCTCCCATGTGCCTGTCTGAGCACAATTGCAACATGTTCAGAAATGCACACAGATCGACGCTTTTTAAAATTAAAGCAGCGAGGAATGGGAAGTCGCTTATGTGCGGCTGTCCGAGCATATGCTAGGTTATCAGGGGTCAGATTAATTAAATATCAATTGCTTTTTATTGTTCAAAAGTAGAAATGTTCATCCATTTCCAACAGACCACAGAAAAACTTTGTGAGCTATTTTGTGCATGAGGTGTAAAACACATTCTTGTATGCAGCACAAACGCTGGACGTTACTCCGTTCTAAAAAGATAAGTACATATTGTCAACACTGAATTACTTTTATATTGTACAAATCAGACTCGATACATCCGTCTAAAAGAGTCACCACACAATACAAGCATTAAATTACGCATATGAAGTCAAAACTAGACGGAGAGGGCTTCATCCATCCTGACATTCATCTCATCTAACATTACCTTTTCTCTCATGAAGTTTTTCCTTTTTTCTCGGGGTCATACATAAGCTTCAGAGGAGGATTTATAATCGGGGATGATCCTCTTTTTGGCACTTTTGGAAAAAACTTTGCTGTGTTTTCTCTGTGCCCCCCTCTAACCTACACTGAAAAAAGTGATTTTGGAGAGAGGTAAATATTATCTATGCAAACTGTATAAAATTTACTTGATTATTGTGGTCAGCCAAGAAATTACAAAATAATGGGTAAATTTTACACGTACTACCTATTTGTTAACAGTAATGACTGTTGCATTGAAACATAGGGTAAAATATACCCCAATTCCGTGAGTCCTGTATACCACATTGCGCATGCGTCAGACCGCGTGTTTGGTTTGAACCCTGAACCTTGAATGAGCGGGACAGGGAACTCTGGGAACTGGACTGCTAGCATTCTCTTGCTCCAGCTGCTGTCGAGTCACAGAAGTTAAGGTAAGCTATTTACATTGGGCTATTGCTTTGTATAGTGTGAATGAATGCAAATGGTAAGTGATGAAATGATGAAATATTTCACTTTACTTTTTATTCGGGGTGCGTCTGCGTTACGTGCAGAGACTGTTGCGCGCCATTACGTTAAAGGAAAGTTGGAATCTGTCCCTGGCGGCGCCATGGCTGTTTTACTGCCTGTACAAATCTGCATGGAGAAAAATCATAACTGATCCCACTATAGAACGTATAACAGTCGGTAAATAGGGTCTGCAATGTGTTCACGGTGACGTTTTTGCAGGATTAGTCAGCATGCATGACTTCGAGTGCTGTTTTCAGGTTAGGAACTAGTCAGCATCGGCTTTTTCAGACGTTATTGAATGGGCGGAGGTTTGAAAGGGCAGAGCACAGGCTGTAAAGGGGATTGTTCAGTCTTTGAAAGTGTCGTGGTAAGGTATAAATGGCCATTAATTATAATATGAGCAGTAGAAAGGTGTCTGCTCTCCCACTAAGAGACACCGGGGCGCATCACGTTGCACCGAGACGCACTGTTGTCAACGAGGGACAATTAACCAGTGTATTTTCGCCGCCCACGGGAAGTCCCGTCTCAAAATGATACACCAGTTCAAGACCAGACTACGATGTAAAGCACGCGTGTATTTGTTAGCTCCGTTAGCATGGCTGCTAAAGTAGGTCTCTGCTGCGGTCCGTTTATAAACAAAACGATCCGCGCTACAGATTACCTGCACACTACTGCTTAGGCGTGTCTCTGTTTTTAAAGTGTAGCCTTACTTCTCAGTTTCATTTTGACAATCGGGACTCTGTGAACTCATGTAAACAGAGACGTTCTATACGTATCTATTCTATACGTTCTATATCTCCCTCTTCTTAAAATAATAATGACCATCAAAGATTATTTATTCAAATTTCAACTAAACTAAATCTCCATTTATTTCTTTGGCAGAAGAATATTGAAGCAAACCTAAGCAAGTAAGCTCATCAAATATGACAAACCTGTCTCAATTTTTTTTTCTTTCTCTGTCTCTACAGCTGAGGAAGCACCCCAAACAACAATGGCAGTCCATTTAAGGGTCATTTTAGAAGAACACAACTTTCAGAAGTTGACACTTCCAACAGGAATTCCTAATACAGTGGATGATCTTGTTTCCATAGTTAGTGAAACTTTCCACTTGCCTGGGGAATTTGCACTACTATACCTAGACAAAGACTTTGACAATCAGTTTTTCAGTATCACCTCAACTGCTGACTTGTACGACAAGGCCACTGTTAAAGTGATCCCAAAAGAGCCGATCATCACCCTTGACCTACACCAAGTCGATGAATCAGGACCATCATCTACAATGAGCTCTCCGAATTCAGTGACCACCCATCCTGCAAGTCATACTGAAACAGTCATCAGCCCTTCACATGATGATACATCCTCACTGGTGTCCGACTGTGCATCATCAAGTTCCAATGACACCATTATTCTCCCTGATTCATGTCGCACTGCTGCATGGCCAGTGCCATTTCAAGTACCAGAGTTTTCCCGATACATAGAACTCATCCTTGCAGAGGCAAACAAATCATATCTTGCCACTGGAAGACACTTCATGGATGCCAGTGTTAAATCAGCAATAATGCAAGACCTTTCAAAAGTGATTTTTTTCTACACTGCTTACCCATCAAGTCAACAGATCTTATCAGTAGCTGAAGCCCTGGTTGCCAAGTTTCCATGTCTTAAGGAGCCGGGATCATTTGCGGGGTTATATGGCTGGCAACAGCGCATGAAATATAAGATGCACAATTACCGTGCCAAGCTAAAATCTCGAAAATATGCTTACCCTGAAATCGAAGTCAACACTTTAAAGAGGAAGCATCCAGCTGATGCAGTCCCATCAAAAAAAGTGAAAAAGCCCAAAAAAGCAGAGGTTAATTACCTCCCTCCACACCCTATTGGTGAAAGCCCTGGATAAAGAGAGGCTTGAATTACTCAATGAAGTGAAAAAGAATAACAATGCAAAAATAATCGCAGATAAAATGAGTAAAACCTTCTCAAGCCGAAGAGTCGAAGTGGTGACCCTCAGCCCCTCTGTGAGTGTGTTTAAAGAAAGGTGGCCAGCATTATTCAGTGAGGCTCAGGTGAGGATGTCTGATCATTCACCAAGAAACATACATGTGATTACTTTGAGATCTGGTCTGTCACTTGAATTTTCCCTTTTGTCCTTTCAATTTCTAACTAGATCAAGGAAGAGTTCAGACGTATAACGACAGTTTCGTTGGAGGAGACATTCATGCTGAAACTTGATGAGTACACACCAGGTCTTTTGCAGCTTATGCGGGCTAGAGGAGGGGCTGCTGGTTCCAAGATGCGCCCTCTGCTGGAGACTGTAAATGACGTATGTTATTTCACTTTTTACCAATATGTGATAATTGATTTGAGTTCAGTATGAAATGATTTTTAAACATTGCTTTGCTGTGCACAAAGTTAAGCTCCTTACCAGCTTAACAAACTACAGTTTAACATCAATCTGTAAAATGTTTTAGTTTTTAAGAATGTGGTCTTAATGTAAATCACTGAGTTACACTAACTGTCTTTTCACTAAATTGTATCCCCCTACAGACACAGAGCATTGAGAAAAAAAGGGATGCGGTTGTCTGCTGTCTTATTGACTTCCTCGGTGAAAGACAAGAAGATCTTTTCCATGACTGCCAGGTATGTCATTGATAACACATAATGGATTAACACAAGAGGTCCTCATGTCTTCCTCTCCTCTTCTCTGCCCTCTCCTTCTCTTCCCCTCTTCTCTCTCTCCTCTGCTCTTCCCTCATCTGTTCTCTCCTCTCATCTCTTTTCCTTCTCTCCTCCTCCCTTCTGCTCGCTCCTCTCTTCTTCTCTTCTCTTCTCTTCTCTTCTCTTCTCTTCTCTTCTCTTCTCTTATGATATCCACCATTTTTTGTGTGTGCATTAGCGAATGGTCACTTTTCCATGTTTTTGTTGAATCTTTCTCTGTCATCTTGTTGTGAATCAATGCTCATTCCTCACTGTCAGTTGACTGTTGACTCTTGTGATGATCCTCTGTGTTGTTCTCCTTAAATGTTGTTCCATTCTTAAAGGTGCACTGTGTAGAATCCCGTAGCATTTCTTCCTGATTTCTCTGAACAGAAACGGCGTAAATGGGACACAGTGTTTATATATGTGTGTGACGTAAGTTTAAGAATATGAACAATCCTGCCCATAAAACTTTGGTTTTCGTTTTATTAAGTTAGAAAAAGCTTTTTTATATTTTATAGTCACGGGTCTCCCCTTCGTGGAGGCAGACATTGCTCTGTGCTCTGTATGCTATGCTGTCTACGGCACGGGTTGGTGACCAGGAGGAGCGAAACGCGATTTTCTGATACGATCCTGGCCAGCGTTCCTGAAATCTACCTGGAGGGCAGGCGTATGAGTGAGAGCATAACCATAACGGTTACTAAATGAATGAATAAACCCTCACCTCATCGCTGTAGTAGATGAGGCCGTGTTCGCCATCCTGTTTTGTCCTCACAGGCTTCTATCGCATGGTGATGCCCTGTTTTAGCAACGGAGGTGCTCATTCTAAAATCTGGTCGCTAGATGTCGCTAAAATTCCCGTTTCTACACAGTGCACCTTTAAATGTGATCTGGTAAATAGGACCCCTTTAAAAATTTCAACACAACTGGAACAGCAACTTAAATAATATACTTAAATTAGAAATATTTATGCTTTTTGTTTCTTTCTTTTCAACATGTAGGAATGTGAAGACTACACAGATGAAACGATGAAGGTGATCGTGATGCATGATATCATGGCTGAGGAGGATCCATCAGATGTGTGTATTGTGATTGAGGGGAACCAAGTGATGGAAGGATGTGGAAGCCGAACAAAGGCATGTGTACTGCTGATGGGACTGATATATGCCCTCAACCTCGAATATCCAAAGCAGCTGAAGAACACGTTTGAAGCTTTTCAAAAGCTTTTTTTGGAACTTGATGGAGCAAAACTACTGAAGAAGGTCCACAGCCTCAAAAATAAGCTCATGCAATAGACACACATTTCCTCTCTTGTTCCAA
>RPOG01003077.1:0-72997 GCA_008086565.1 Thalassoma bifasciatum | reverse complement strand
GTGCATTAGATTCGCTGCTCCTTCCTCCATCGTCAGCCATCATACGCAGCAGTTATTATGTAAAGTAGGTATTAGGTGTTTGTATGAAGAGGCTTTGCAGCTTTTAGGAGAGCACTCCCAGAGAACTCGTGTGCAAGTCTGAAACAGGACTTAAGTAAATCCCCGCTTGTCGTCTTGTGTCTGTGTTGCAGAAAGGTGAGGAGGCGAGCAGCCTGGTGTACGAGGACGGCAGGGAGCAGCTCACGTACGAGGTGCCGCTCAACGAGTCGGGATCTGCAGGCCTCGGCGTCAGCTTGAAGGGGAACAAGTCCAGAGAGACAGGAGAGGACCTGGGGATCTTCATCAAGTCGATCATCCACGGAGGAGCCGCTTATAAGGTAAAGAAGAATGGGGTGCATTTTTCTTTCTACACACGGCAGCAGCGTCCAATCTGCTAAAATCTGCAGTTGGTCAAGCGTCCGTTTGAGGAGCCACATTCAATCTCATAGATCCGTGATTCCCAACCTGTGGGTTGCGGCCCCCTGGTAGGCCGTGAAGGTGTTGTAAATGGGCCGCCAAATCATTTCCAAAATTGTCTGATTTTAGTGGAGTGTCATTATATAAAGACACGACATACAAATAAACAGAATGTTTTAAGTGTTAAAACTCAGTCAGGATATTAAAGATGCTCAGCTATTCATGTAAAAAAAGGTGTGAGGGTATTTCAGTGGCCAATAGGCAACATGACCCGAAACGTAACCATGACCCAATATGAAAAAAAACCTGAAATGTAATAACTTGTCAAAAATGTAACCATAGTGCTGAGCCCAAAGCGTAACAACAACAATATATTAAATACCAAAATGTAATAACTGTCCCTCACTGTAACAAGTTGTTACTTTCTTGATTCTGTTACATTGTCGACCAGTCATTACGTTTTGGGTTTTATTACATTTTGGGTCATTGGGGCATTTTATATCCTCTGTGCTTGTTGGCCACAAACATTTTTGAGATGTAACAGCGGGCCCTGGGTTGGAAAAGGTTGGGAACCACTGCCTTAGACTGTATATAGAATGGACAGCGTGGCTCCGCCTTTTACCGTTGTACAATTTTGAAGCCAAAAAAACTGTGCAGTAGAGAATTTGAGTGGAACAGGGTAACAAAAAATTTGTAGGATCCCTCATTTACCTGCAGGAAGTCGGGTGTACAGCTCTTAAGTCCCCCTCAAAGAAATGTGGTGCTGCAGGTGCTCGCTCGGCTGGTGAGTGTGTTTATATAACAACATAACTAAGTTATGATCAGAGGCAGTGGGCATGCACAGCTGCTGGCACTGAGCCACGGGGCCCAGTTTGGCTGTTGTGTTTATAAACATTAATGAAAACTCCTGCAGACCCTACCTTTAATGTCTTAAAGGCAGAGTATACAGAAATTTTTGTTAAGTTTATTTATTTACCTACAAAATCTCGTGGCTCCGTACCAGGGGCAGAGCATGCCCACTGCCTCTGATCATACTAATAGCAAGACTAACAGTCGTGGCTTTGTGAACATATCATAGACGGTAAAAAAACGGCCTGGTGAGCACCTGCAGCATCGTGTAGGAGAAACTAAATGAGGTATGGTGCAAAAAAAAAAGTTGACATTTTATTTTTTAAAGAAAATCCTGCATACTCTACCTTTAATTAGCAGTGAAACAATCTGGGTAAATGCAAGTTACAACTACAGAAAAGAACAAGGTGAATTTGTTATTGCATGTTGCAATAACTTGTCAGTGTAGCAGTTGAAGTGTCCTTACTGGAAAATAATTTCAAGGGAGAAGTGGGAACCCTGAAGAAGGAGCTGGAGTGACTTATTTCTGAGATACGTAAACAAAAAAAGAAAAAACAAGCGGAGGGTCTCATTTTTAATTTACATTTAAAGAATTCTTTGAAGTCATGAAATGTCTCATGAGTCTTTTATTTTGAAAGAACTCCTGAAAAATGCATCAAAAAGGAGACGTGAGAGAAACTTTCAGCGACAGACTGTGTTGATTTCTTGTTCACTAAAGTTCTCATCACTCTTTGTTTCCTCCTTCCTTTGCATTTCTCCATCTCATTTCCTGCCCCTCGACCTCTGACCCCCATTGACCTCACTCAGTTTTGTCTTATCAGCGCTCACTTTGCACTTTGGAGATTCCTCCACTCTGTCTCGATACCTCGGGCCCTTTGACCCGTCACGTCTCTCCGCATCTCCTCCGCGTACAGTGCGGCGTCGTGTAGATAAATGGCTGCTTTGGGATGGGGGGGGGGGGCGGGCAGAGAGAGCCTTCAGAAGTGGTTTTCAGACAGCTGCTGATGTGATAGCGCCCCCGACAGAATAGCCCAGTCAGATCTCCAGCTGGCTGCCGAACAGGTTTCTGGGACAAGATACCACATAAGAGGAAGAGGGAGAAGAGACGGGAGGAAGAAAATGATTGGGATCCAACAATAGAGAGACGGAATAAGAGGAGAAATTGAAAAGTGGAGACACTCAGCAGGAACACAATACATCGGCGTGTCTGTCTCTGCGTCGCGCTGTCTCCTCCTCCATCTTGATGCATGCTAATGCAAAGCAGCTAAGGGGCCTGACGAGAGTCTGCAGAGCCAGAGCGAAGCCCCCTGAGTCTGACTGACACACGCAGAAAGGGAGGAGACGAGGAAGAGTCATGGAGAGATCTAACCTATTTCCATTTAAGACTCTCGGCTGCCGTCAGGGCCCTCGATTATCGCTGAAAAAAAAAAACAAAAAAAAAAAAAACCGGTCCTTGACTTTATCCCTGATCCTGTCTCACGATCGTATCAAAGAGCGCGCTGAAGAAAACAAATTAAAATTACATGTAGCGTGGTGCTGCTTACACGGAGAGCGAAGATATTAATAGGGAATTTTTTTTAGAGACATCCGCTTTTTTTGGCACAGGCATCAATTTTTGATGACAGCCTTGAGTTTGGAGGAGGCAGAGACTTTTACTCGACGTGTGTGATCACATTTCTCTGCCCTATATGAGTGTGTGTGTGTGTGTGATGCCATGAGAGGTCAGCCTGGTTGGTGCCTTGTTAATGAGTCGGGGTCAAAGGTGAGGAGTGACCGTAACACACAGATCATGACTCCACACACTCACAAAGAGACTCTTCATCATGTGGCAGGCTGTCTTCACCCCCCCCCCCCCCCCCCCCCCCCCCCCCCCCCCCCCCCTCCCTCCAGGGCTCTATATTCACTCCTGCTTCTCTATGAGAGGCTGCTATTTAAAACACTTAGACGTGATTTAGTGCCCACGGAGGCTATTCCATTAGCTGCTCTGTGTGTTTATCATTGCTCTCCCACTCTCACTAGATTGCTAACTCTACAATTTTCCTGCCGTCCGCCTTCTTTCATTTTCTACTTCACTTTCTCTCAATTCCCTCCTCTGCCCATTCCCCTTCATCTCTCTCTCTTCTCCTCTTCCAGCTTAATTACTGACCAGTCTTGTGTCTTATTTTGCAGCTTTTGCTCCTCTCTCCTTTTTTTCTCCTGCTATAAGATTATTTCGTACTCCTAGAAAACGACGGGTGTTGAATTCGGAACATTTATAGGAACCAACTGAATTCCGTCAGTAGTTCTGAGTGTTGATCCAGGTGAAATCAAACCGTACCATGTTTCACTATCATAACCATAGACTGTATAATGAGTGGACGTAACGACGTTCGGCTCAAACTGAAGCCTCCAGCAGATGCCCCGCCCCCTGGTGTCTGGCTGCAGTATAGGTCATAAGCCCCGCCCCCTGGTGTCTGGCTGCAGTATAGGTCATAAGCCCCGCCCCCTGGTGTCTGGCTGCAGTATAGGTCATAAGCCCCGCCTCCTGGTGTCTGGTTGCAGTATAGGTCATAAGCCCCGCCCCCTGGTGTCTTGCTGCAGTATAGGTCATAAGCCCCGCTGTCATCTGGCTGCATGGTGTTCAGGTGTTTTTTTTCTGAGAAGTTAGTTTCTCATTAGTTATTGGACGTTAAAAACCGCAATATCAGTTTCGTTTTACGATAGTTGACAGCTGCTGTTCATGAGTTGTTTTTACCGGGGATATAAGAAACTTCAGGAAAGAGCCAGAAGGAGACTAAACCTTCTGAAGAAGAAGAAACAAATATTTTTATTTCTCTTTTTTACTTGGCTCCACCGGAAATACATTCATTGATCATATCACATTGCAGCGATTCCCAACCTGTGGGTCGTGGCCCCCTGGTGGGCCGTGATGGTATTGCAAGTGAGCCGCCAAATAATTTCCAGTAAAATCTGATTAACAATAACATGTTTTTTGACGTGTTTGTTCAAGTTCATATGTTGAAGAATGAATGTACAATTGAAATATTTTGAGATTTTATAATTAAACCAATAAACATTTACAACCACAGAGAAACACACAAAGCGTTGGTACTGTATTGGTTCAAATGTGAAAGGTACCCATTTCTCCTCCTCACTGCACCAGGTGTCAGAATAATCAGGTTTGTTCTCCTGTCTTCTTCCAACAGGACGGGCGGTTGAGCGTGAACGATCAGCTGATCGCAGTAAACGGTGAATCACTGGTCGGCCGCTCCAACCACGCTGCCATGGAGACGCTGAGGCGCTCCATGTCGTCGGAGGGAAACACCAGAGGAACCATCCAGCTCGTAGTGCTGCGAGCTCCTCGACAGGTACGACGACACCTTTAACTGGCTCCACCTCCTGACGCCGCCCTCTTTGAATTTTTACATTTTCCCATCATTCTTGGGTGTAAACCACAGCTTTAATGCCTGGAAACAACATTAGCAGCTGTGAATGACAGTTTGAGGCCAGGGCTGTGCTCTCATGTCGTTTAAAGTCTTTATATTTTTATATCAGAGGATTGGCAGGGATCACGACTCCTCTTTCATTTAACACTCAGCAAAAACCCAGCGACAGAATCAGATTATTCACCAGCACAAGAAGAATTAATCATTAGAAACAAGCGTGGGGCCAATATAGTGAATCAAATCATGAATTAGTCACTTTAGATCTCTCAATATGTGGGGCAGCATGATAAAAAATGAAGAGAGTCTGAGTTTGTTTGGAGGATTTAGGGCAGTGGTTCTCAACCTGGGGGTTCTGACCCCAATGGGGGTCCTGAGATGATTTCTGGCGGTCTCCAAATCACTTTAGAAAAAATCAACTGACATTAATTTACAAAATTTCAGGCAAGATTGTTGAAGTTAAGACAGGTAAGTTTGTATAATCTGGACAAGTGAAATGAGCGATTATTCATGAACTCCTTCATATTTAAAACTGCAAAAACTGAAATCTAAGCAAATGTTTGTGCCTTATTTTTGGTAAAAATTGTATTTTTATTCTCAATATGAGCCACAGTAAACTGGCCAGTCCAGAAAATGTCTTATTTAAGTTATTTAAAGACTAAAATTGTGTCTAAATTGCTTGAAAAAATTGGAAAAAAATCTGCCAGTGGAGGAAAAAAAAAAAGTTTCTTGATTTAAGAATTTGGGAGATTTTTTAAGACTTGTTTCAAGCAAATCAGACGACATTTTTATCTTTTAAAATCTTGGATTAAGACATTTTTCTGGACTTGTCAGTTGAATGTGGCTCAATTAAGAATGAAAAGACAATTTAGATTCATAAATACCCTAAAAACTCCTTATTCAAAAATGGTTAAAAGAGAATTTTGACTCATTCTATTTGAGGTTTTGCAGCATAAATGCTCAAAATGTAACTTGGGCTGTTTTTCACCCAACTGTTTAGCTAAGATTTCATAAGTATGTATTGATTTTTGTTTTCTTTAATTAAAAGAAAAGTAGATAAATTCAGGTGACAGAAACCAGTGCTTGTGAAGTTAGGGGTCATGACTCAAAAAAGGTTAAGAACTGATGATTTAGGGAATATTTTACATTGTAGAAGATTATAAGACATTATATAGAATATATTTGTGTAGCTTCAGTGGATTTAAGATTAAATATGTTTGTTTTGTTCAGATGGGAAGTGCCAATCCTCAGCTGAGCGCAGCTACAAACGGACCTCAACCATCCAGCCAATCGTCCTCCAACAATCAGGTACAGACGGGCGACGCCTCGCACCAGCAGCAGCCGCCCCCGCCTCTCCGCTCCTCCTCCCTCCTCCCCGCCCTGAGGAGGCGAGCGTCCGAGCCGCTGCCTCACAGCCACAGGCAGCGCCACGCGCAGAGGCCGGGGGAGACGCACACTCGTTACACGTACGGCTTTAACACCAGGGAGCGGCAGAGCGGGTACAGGTTCGGCTTCGCGCAGAGAGACGCGGAACACAGCGACGACGAAACGCCCGTCTCCAGATACGAGTTCGGTTTCGCGTCCCACAACTTAGACAGAGAGCGCCACACGCGCTGCCGCACGTTCGTAGACGTACACGGACACACCAGGCTCGATAACACGTACGTCAGACACCCGCGCAGCCGCACGTTAGACGCCATCCACACGCAAGGTGGCACTTACGCAGAAAACATCCGAGCCATGGCGGGGCAGATGTACCCGCCCTCACACAGCAGGGTACACTCCCCGAGTCCCAACAGAAACACACACAGATACTCAGACACACACTCGTGGAACTACACACACAACCGAGCGCTGGACAGGCGGCATCACATCCAACTCTCAGGCGGACTCTGACTTTAGAGTGACTTTTAATTTTCATTAAGCTACTTTTACAAACTTAAATCAGGGAAAATAAAAGAAAGTGAGACAAGACAGCAAAAGAAGGTAAAAACAGATCTTATCGTAATCATAGTGGATTATTTCCAGAGTAACCATGTTCAAAATAAAGACCCAAAGATTCTCAATAACAACAAAGTAGCTTCATAACAACCTATTTAAAACACTCCTTTCCTGTTTATAGTAAACATTTTCTGTTATATAAACATAAATAAGGGACAGAAACCCATTTCAAAATATAAAAATGATAAACTGCGTTTGTTGGGATTTTTTTTTTGCCCATATTAAATCAGAATTATGAGATTAAATAAAAAATAATTGAAATCTTTACCTTCTGGTTTTTCACAACTTTATCTTTATTATCTCATACTTAAAATTAAAATATTGACTTTGTATCTCAGAATTAGATTTTTTTTATCTCATAATTTTGACTTTTCAACTTGTTACTCTGACTTCTATCTAATATTTTGACTTTTTTAATCTTAAATATTTGACATTTGATCTCAAAATTTCAACTTTTTATTTAAAATTTCTGACATCTTACTTCACAATTTTGATATAACCCCGTAGTTTTGCCTTTTTCGTCTTACAAACTTAACTTTTAAATTCAAATTTTGGTCTTTTACCTGGAATTTTTTAGCTGTATCTTCACAAACTGTTTTCTTACCTCAAAATTTGGACTTTTCATCTAAGATTTTTGACTTTTTTCCTCATAATTTTATCTTAATTCTCTCATAAATACAAATCTTGTATCTCATAATTTTTGACATTATTGTCTTATATGAATATAAATTTGACTTTGCTTTCACAATTTTGACTTTTAACCTAAAAGTTTTGCTTTGATCTCAAAATTTTGAAAATTTCTGTTAAATTTCTGACCTTTTTTAAAAAAAATTTAACTTCTTATCTCAAAATCTTTTAAATTTCAAAGACTTTTTATCTTTTTATTGACTTTTTTTATTTCCATGTTGTTGTTTTAACTCCAAATTTTGACTTTTTATCACAAAATTTTGTCTTAAAAAAATCCAAACAAAGCCAAGTTTTCATTTTTGTTGATTTATTTTTTAAATTTTTCCTCAATAATGCCTCATTATACACTTGAATACAAAGAAAGATTACTCTTGTGCAAAAATATAAATAATGCCCCAAAATCTTAGTTAAAGTTTAGCTTAGATTTTGAGGTGTTTTAATTTCCAGCTGACACAAAGAAGCCAGTTTTGCAGACAGTACTTGGTGGAAAAGAGGGGAACTACTTTACATGAGCAGTTTGTGCATTTCTACTTGAGCATTTTCTGTCAGGAAGTGCAGCTTCAAACTATCAGAGCATGTTTTTCTGCTCTTGTCAGGTTGGTGAATAATCAGAATAATGTCAGTAACTCAGTGCAGCTTTAATTTATTATAAATATCAGTGGTTTGTAGAACAAGCTGAGAGAAACACAACAACATTTTGGGGAATAAATCTAATTAATTAAATACAGCGTGACCGTTGTAGCAAAAAGTTCAATCCTGCATGTTTAATTGAAAATGAGTCAAACTTAAAACAAAGTCGTACCCGTTCTCATATCTTACTTCTCGTATTTTTTGTTACTTTTGCATCCAAGTGTAAATACAGTATCCTGATTGATGCTGCGAGCGCATTAATCCGCCTGAAAGCTTTTCTCCCTCCGCCAACACCACCAACTCCCACAAAATGAACTTTTGAAAATATGAGCCATGAAGTCAGCGCAGCACTAAATTCTTCTCTGCCTGCTTTCTGTCACATTTGTTCAAACTCTCTAATTAGCTGCAGCTCTGATTCATTCCTCCTCAGAGAAGTGTGGAGCTTTTTTTTTATTTCTCTTTCCTGCTGTGTAAAGTTTGTAAATCTCTCCTTCCTTTTTTTGTTGGACCTGTTTTCAGTGGTTGTACACTTGCTACACTTGCTTCTGTGTCTGACCTGCACTGATCCTCCTCTGTTAAATAAAGCTGATCTGAAGCCTCCTGCATGCCTGTCTCTGTTTCTATGTTTCTCTGTTCCTCTGTCGGGTTCTGCCTCCTCCTGACTTCTTCTCTCTGTTTTTACAAACCTGTTTGGGCCTCTTCTTTTGCTTCGTCTGTCTTCACTCTCTCCAAGCAGCTTCAAGGATTTAATAAACACAATTCAAACTCCTTCACTAATAACCTCACTGCATGGAGAGTGATAACCTTTGCTTGTTTTTACCTCTTCCTCTTTCCCTCACTCACAAAAGTCAGCTGGCTACAACTATGGGATTTAAAGAAGAATTAATGGGATAAAACTATTACAATTTTGACCTTGTACCTCAAAATTTGATGTTTTTCATATTTTTTTCTCATTATTATTAATTACTTTTGAATATAATTCCAAATTAAAATCTCAAAATTTGACTTTATTCTTACAATTGTAACATTTATCTCAAAATTTTGACTTTTCATCCTGTTACTTTAACTTCTGTCTAAAATGTAAGATGCAAAACTGTAAAAATTCGACCACTTTTCTCAAAATTTGGACTTACCTTCTAACCTTCTTACCTTTTAACTCGATTCTTACATTTTTGACATAAAACCTCAAAGTTTCAACCCTAAAAATTTAACTTATTATTACAAATTTTGACATTTAACAGCAACATTTCAACATTTTATCTCATTTTTTTCAACATTTAATCCCAGAGTTTTGACTGATTTTTCATAATTTTAGTTGTATTGTTTTTATCATAATCTAATACTTTTGATAAAAATTTGAAATTTTGACCCATCTCAAAATTTGACTTTAAATCTCAAAATTTTGACACTATATCACAAATTTGAACATTTTATCACAACATTTCACCTTCCAATTCAAATTTTTGACATTGTATCTCATTATTTTGACTTTTTCTTTAAGTGTTGATTTTTTGTCTATTAAACGTATTTTTTTCTGGGAGTAAAACCCGAAATGTTTAGAAAAAATAAGAGCAAATAAAAAAATAACTGGACGAAATGATTGAAATTTTGGCCTTATATCTCAAAATTTTGACTGATTTTGTATAATTATATTTCTATTTTTTTTTATTATTATTCAATACTTTAAAAAAAAATCCAGGATTTTGACCTGTCTCAAAATTTGTCTTAATCCTCACAATTTACACATTTTATCTCAAAATTTTGACTTTTCATCTTATGACTTTGACTTCGACTTAAATGTTGACAATTTTAATCTTCAAAATGTATCCTCTTTTCTCAAAATTTTAACTTAACTCTTACAATTTTTAATCGAAATCACAAAGTTTCAACTCTAAAATTTGACATTTTATTACAAATTATTACAATTATTTTGACCTATTCTCTAAGTATTTGACTTTTTGTATGAAAAACATCATTTTTTCCTCAATGTTTAATCTTCCACCTGAGATGTTTTGCCTTATCTAAAAAAATTCAACTTTTCATCTATTAAAATTGACCTTTTCCCTTCATAATTTCATCTTAATTCTCTAAATTTGACTGTATCATGTCATGATTTTGAGATAATGGTCTAATAGATTTAACTACATTCTCACAATTTTGACTTTTTACCACAAAATTCTTACAGTTAATGTCTCAAATTTGACTTTTACCTCCCAGTTTTTACTTTTATCTAACATGTTGCCTTTTATATCTCAAAATTTGGACATTTTTTATCTTATTATTTAAACTTTTTCTCTGATGTGAAGCCTCCTGCATGCCTGTCTCTGTTTCTCTGTCAGGTTCTGCCTCCTCCTGAGCTTCGTCTGTCTTCACTCTCTCCAAGCAGCTTCAAGAATTTAATAAACACAATTCAAACTCCTTCACTAATAACCTCACTGCATGGAGAGTGATAACCTTTGCTTGTTTTTACCTCTTCCTCTTCCCCTCGCTCAGAAAAGTCAGCACGAATTAACATTCTGCCAACTCCCCTCTCTTTGCTGCAGCACTTGTGTTTCATCCCAGGTGGTAAAGGTGTGAGCAAAATTAGAATCAATGGCAAAGTCACACAAGGACTCGTGTTAAACAAACACTTTGGAAGCAGAGCAGATACGAGTGCGGGAGAAGTGATGAAGATATCAGGGGTGACAGGTGTAAAAAAGATGTTTTTTTTTTTAGTTTAATGTGTTTTCAGCTCGTGATGAAGCGTGACCGACACTAAGCAGATGCTAAGTCAGGAAGTGTGTGTGGATGGTTGCAAAAGGGCCACTGACCTGCACTTTATGGTATTTACATCTCATCTACTCCCCTCAGTGTGTGTGTGCGAGTGTGTGTGTGAGTCCAGCTCGCAGATAAATTGAATCAAAGCCGGTTCAGAGTTCAGTTAATATCCACAGTTCTTCCTGAACAGACCGTCTGCTGACGCCGCAGGGTCTCTTTCACCACCTCAGCGTCCCCTCTTTCTCTCATTGTCTGCTCTGAGTCGTCCCTCCATCAGACCAAGAGAGGATTAGAGAAACTGTCTCTATCAGGAAATAAAGAGATATAACATCCAGGGCTGGGCAATTAATCACACATTAGATTAAATCGCAATATGTCCTGTTGCAATATTCTAATCTCAGTTAGTGAATATTTCTGTTACCTGAAATATGTCTTAATATTAGCTATAACATATGTTTTATCCTCTACACCACTTTTACTCCACATTCAACCAAAGAGACAAACTGTTAAAAACTACCTTTGCAAGAGAAACAACCTAAGTAGTAAAAAGTGGCAAAAACAGCAAAGAGTAACAATAAAGATTAGTTTAAGGTGGCAAAAATGGCAAAAAAGCAGCAAAAACTGTCAAGACAATTGGGAGGAAGCTTGGAAAAAAGGCAAACAAATGCAAAAAAAAAAATGCAAAAAAAAAAAAGATCCAAAGGGATAAAAGTGATTTAAATGGCAAAAACAGCATAAAAAAATCAGCAAATATAGTAAAAAAAAAAAAAAAAAAATTGGAAACTCCTTATTAACTACTAAGTCAAGAGTCAAGACTGAGACCAAGACCAACCCAGATCAACACCATTGAGAGTTGACACTAGGCCAAGACTGAGACCAATAAAAAGCCCAGACCAAGACAACCCAGACAAGACAAGGCCAAGACCAGCTGGGACCAAGACTTTTGAGAGTCTAGACTGAGTCAAGACCAAGACTTTTGCTAGTTGAGACTAAGTCAAGACTGAGAATGAGACAAGCCAAGACCAAGACCAAGACTTTTGCTAGTTGAGACCAAGTCAAGACTGAGACTGAGACAAGCCCAGACCAAGACCAAGACTTTTGAGTGTTTGGACTGAGTCAAGACCAAGACCTGTGAGAATTAAGACCAAGTCAAGACTGAGACTGAGACTGAGACAAGTCGAGACCGAGATCAAGACTTGATAGACTCAACGGGGTGTCAAGATTGAGACAGAGACAAGCCAAGACCAAGACCGAGACTTTTGAGAGTCAAGACTAAGACTGAGACAAGCCCAGACCGAGACTAAACCATTGATAGTTGACAGTAGGCCAAGACTGAGACTGATGAAAAGCCCAGACCAAGACAGCTGAGACCAAGACAGCTGAGACCAAGACTTCTGAGAGTCGAGACTAAGTCAAGACTGACACCGAGACAAGCCGAGGCCAAGACCAGCAAGGGACCAGGACTTTTGAGAGTCTAGACTGAGTCAAGACCAAGACCTTTGTTAGTTTATACCAAGTCAAGACTGAGACTATAACAAACCAAGACCAAGACTTTTGAGAGTCAACACTTAGTCAAGACTGAGACCATGGCAAGCCCAGCCCAAGACCAAGACTTTTGAGAGTTGAGACCAAGGCAAGACTGAGACTAAGACAAGCCAAGACCAAGAACAAGATATTTGAGGGTTGAGGCTAAGTCATGTCTGAGACAAGCCAAGACCAAGACCAAATCTTTTGAAATTTGAGAGTCAAGACTGAGACCAAGTGAAGCCCGGACCAAGACTTTTGAGAGTTGGGACTTAAGCCTCGTCTCCACCAGGCAGTCTGGTACGGATCGGTACACTTTGGTAAGGGTCAGATCAGTAAAGCCTGATCCTGTGCACGTTTCCACAGCCAACCGTACCCTGCTTGATGGGCCCGATGTCAAGAGCTGCGTCAGCTACGTAACGCGTGACGTCACTGCAGCGCTCTGAGCGCTACACAGTCTACCCCGCGAATAAATACAAGGAAAAAGAAATTTGTGGCATTGTAAACAAAGAGAAAGATGGAGGACATCCAGCAACTCTTCTACTTAGTGATCAACATGTGGCTCTTTATTACAAAAAGGATTGAAGCTTTGTTTCAGGAAAGGCTGCGTGCGGGGTTGTGTGACGGTCTTTTTTACCACTGTCACACGGGAAGTTACCGATCTTTTAACCAATCAACTACCGCAGTGATTATAGCCCCACCCCTGGGGCCGGTTTGGGGACGGCTTGGCACCCCAACGGAAGGGTACTGAAAAGTGGAGCGGTACGGGCCCCTTATAAGGGGACCCGTCCCTATGGAAACGCCACAAAATGCGTGCCGTACCGAGATGAACTGACCCTATCCGCTTGGTGGAAACGGGGCTTTAGTCAAAACCAAGATTAGCCCAGACCAAAACCAAGATTTTTGAGTCTAGACTGAATTAAGCTCAAGACTTTGAGAGTCAAGACCAAGACCAAGACCATAAACAGGTAGTTTTTAAGACAGTCATAAAACATATTCTCTTTAATCTGGTGTCCTTTAAATACATTGGACAAAAAAAAACAAGGCGTCTGCAACTCTTTCAAAGCACAATACGAAAAACACTTCAATCTTAAATTTGTTCAACTAGATTATTGCTAAATTATTTAAAATATCTGATAACCAGGTGTTTAGATATCAGGTGAATTAGGCTTGAGAGTTTTTGCAGGTGTTTTGACACATGAGGCAGTGAAAAAGATTTCCAAGGAGGCAGAAAAATCAGTGAGCTACGGCTAAATGTTTTAAATTGCAACATTAATCAGGAATAGTCCAACTGAAAATTTCCATCCGTGTTGTTTTGGTGTCTTTACGGAGATGCTGCGGTCCAGATCCAGCACCAAACTGTGTGTTTGTCCTCCTGAGCTGTGGTATGTGGGTGACACAGTGGGGTGAGGCAACACTAAGCCTCTCAGCAGCCCATTGTATGCAGCTGTAGGTTGTGGGCCGGCTGGATGGATGGCTCCCCCCCCCCNTTCATCCTCCAGTGGCACATCCAGCCCCCTATCTCCATCAGCAGGGTGGGGGTCCTTTGTAGTGCTGGATGGCTGTTCGATAACATGCCTGTCAGTGCTTTCAGGATGATCTTAATTACTGTGTTTTCATTGTGTGCATGAAGAGAGCCTGTGGTTTTGATGTTTTGACAGAGCTGCAGAGGACTGTACATCCTCTAACTGTACATCACTTATCTCCTTATCAGGAAACATAAGGAAACGTAAGGAAAGACAACTCCTCTGTTTATGGTCGAGCGGTTTCTGCACACACTCACTCAAGTGACTGAAGAGACACCAGGAGAAGAAAACTACTAAATCAAAGTCTGTGTAGAATAAAGGAAGACTTGACTATAAAATGAAAAAGTGTAGAGCCCACAGGAAGACTAAACAGCACAAAGAAGTTCTGCATGGTCGATAAGAAAAAAAAGGTATATATAAACAAAAGGTCTGCAAAAACTACAGGGGACTCGATTACAAAATAAAGGTCTGCATAGAGTTAAAAAACACCATGACTCTAAAATAAAGGTCTGCAAAAACTAAAGGGGACTCGATAACAAAATAAAGGTCTGCATAGAGTTAAATAACATCATGACTCTAAAATAAAGCTCTGCACAGACTGAAGGAAAATATAACTAGAAAATTAAAATCTGTGTAGACTAAAAGAAGACTTTACTACAAAATAAAGGTCTGCATAGTTTTGACAAAGACTTGACTACAAAATAATAGTCTGCATATACTTAAGGAAGACTTGACTACAAAATAAAAGTCTTCATAGACTAAAGGAAAATTTGACTACAAAATAAAGGTCTTCATGGACTTAAGAAAAACCTAACTACAAAATAAAGGTCTTCATAGACTTAAGGAAGATTTGACTACAAAATAAAGGGCTGCACTGACTAAGAGAAGACTTTACTACAAAATAAAAGGTTTGCATTGACTGAAGGAAGACAATAGTACAAAATAAAGGTCTGCATAGCCAGAAGGAAGATTTGACTTCAAATTAAAGGTTTGCGTACATGAAAGGAAGACTTGACTACAAAATAAAAGTCTGCATATACTTAAGGAAGACTTGACTACAAAATAAAAGTCTTCATAGACTTTAGGAAGACTTGAATACAAAATAAAGGTCTTCAAAGACTTAAGAAAGACTTGACTACGAAATAAAAGTCTTCATAGACTAAAGGAAGATTTGACTACAAAATAAAGGTCTTGCATTGACTAAAGAAAGACTTGACTACAAAATAAAAGGTTTGCATTGACTATAGGAAGACTATACTACAAAATAAAGGTCTGCATAGTTTTAACGAAGACTTGACTCTAAAATAAAGGTTTGCATTGACGAAAGGAAGATTTGACTACAAAGTAAAGGTGTGCATAGACTTTAGGGAGACTTGACTACAAAATAAAGGTCTGCATTGACTATAGGAAGACCTGACTACAAAATAAAGGTCTGCATTGACTATAGGAAGACTTGACTACAAAATAAAGGTCTGCATTGACTATAGGAAGACCTGACTACAAAATAAAGGTCTGCATTGACTAAAGGAAGACTTGACGACAAAATAAAGTTCTGCAGACACGAAAGGAAGACCTGACTACAAAACTAAGGTCTGCATACACAAAAGGAAGACTTGACTACAAAATAAAGGTCCTGCATTGTCTTCGAGAAGATTGAACTATTAATAAAAGGTCTGCATAGTCCACATCAATACTTAAAAGCAAGAAAGAAGGAATACAGACTCAACAGGGAGACAAAATTGCTGTACAACAAAAGAGTAGTGTCTAAAGTATGATAAAACTACAAAATAAAGGTCTGCATTGCCCTTGGGAAGATTAAACTTCAAAACTCAGGTCTGCATTGTCTGAAGGAAGATTCAACTACAAATTTATGGTTTGCAAAGTTGGCAAACTACAAGAAGGGAGTGCAGAGCCAACAGGAAGCTTAGGTTTACGTAGTCTTTAAGAAGATTAAACTACAAAATAAAAGTCTACAGCTGACATCTTTAAACACTATTTCAGCCCTTTGTATAGTAACAATCCCTAAGCTTGACCTTTGACCTTCCTCGTACAAGAGCATCCAACCTTATCTCAGTGAACAAACAGAAACTGTCCTGTCTGGTGAATCTCTCTCTGTTATGATCATCTCCACTTCTTTCTGATATCCAGTTTGTCTCCCCCGCTCGTCTACAAACCCCTCAGAGAGTTGTTCTAAATCTGCTCGGCTCTGTTCTCACATCAGCATCAGAGGGAAGCTGTAATTGATCGTTTGCAGATTTGACACCGCTACGACAAACCGATGTCAAAACCCCGCTTGTTTTGTCGAGTCTGTGTATGTTGGAGTAAACTGTAAATGTGAGAAAAGTCAAGATTTACTGTTTATGCTTTCAACTCTGTGTCCCAGCAGGAACCTTGGGGCCACAACACCTACCAGGGGGCCTCCAGATCCCCAAACTTAGAGCCCGCCACGAGCAGTCCCAGTCCAACGCCGATGCTGACCAACAGCTACGCCACGTACGCCAACACTCCAAGCGGTGAGCAAACACTCGGAGAAATCGTCCTCTACACGTTTGTCCATTGGAACTGTCAGATAGTCAACATGAGTGTTTGTGGACTCACGTTATCTGCCGCTGAGTGTGTGCACACGCTTTGTTTGTCAGCTAGTGTGTGTGTCCATACATGCGTGTTCCTGACATCGCTCTTCCAGAATCACCCGCTCTGTCTTTCTCCCTCGTCTCACTCTCGCCCCTGCATATTTATAGCGAAAGCGAAGTCATTAGCTGTGTTTTTCCCAAACGCGGCGCTTGCTTTTTCATGTGCTAAAGATCTGACCTTGGAATCATTACGCTGATGAAACGGCTTCTAAGTGGGCCAGATTTGCATACGGGGTATTGTGCAGCGTGGCTTGCTACAGAAGAGAAAAAAAAAAAAAAAAAAAGAGAGGAACAAACTGCTTTAAATTCATTCTTTATCTCTTCCCCCTCCTCACCCACTGGGATACAGGGAGCTGGAGATGCTTTTCTTTCTTCCTGAGACTCTGTCAGCTCTCCATCAGGCTCAGTAACAGTCATTTAAATAGGGGGTGCTGGGATTTAAACACAAAGGCTTTGCAGTGGGGAAACGCTGGCGCTCCGGGGGTTTACACTTTATGGAAATGTTGTGAGGAAGTTGAAATCAAGCTTTTGAATAGAAATGATTTTGTGCTTTGACCTTGCTCTGCTTTCTTTAAACACTAACCATCCTTAGATTTGGACTTTTACCGTCCGCTCCAACGTTTGTGTGACAGACAGTTTGGAGAAGAAAACACTCCTGAAAACGCGTTAAAGAAGAGAAAAACAAGTTAACACCTCCTTTGTTTTCTGAATCAACGCCTTTGTTGTTCCTCCCCTCAGCCGGGTATCCCGCTGCGACCACCAACGGCAGCTACGGCGTCTACGCCAACGACGACGAGGAGCTAGAACAGAGCTTCCCCCCGCCCCCCTCCCCGGACACTGTGGAGAGGATGAACAGAGACTCTCCCAGAACCCCCCCTCGACACAGGTACCTCCTCACACACACACACACACACACACAGAATAAAAGTACACAGGGCTGGAGTTATTATATTCTAATGACACTCAATACCAGCCGCTGTGTTAGAAGATAAAGAAGAGCCATTACAGTAAATATTACGCTGCATTATTCAGACTATACGCTCTAATTGCTGTAGTCTATTTGCATTATGCATAAGTAATTATAGTGATAGCATTATAGAGTAAATTCTGTTGGAGTTTGGAGGCTTATAAAGAGCTATGATACACTGTTTATATCCTGCAGCTACGGCTTTATAGGAACATATATCTGTTCTAGGGCTGCAACAAAGAATCGATAAAAGTGATAAAAATCGATTAATAAAAGCTTCCCTCGCTGAGTTGTGGAGGTGTTTGGGTCCCATGTGAACATGAGTGTAGCATAGTGGAAGTGAAGGGAAGTTGGTGTCTTTTTTTTTTTTTGTTTAAAGATATTTTGATAGAGTAGGAAAGGGGGAGAGAGTGGGGAGTGACGTGGGAAACAGGCGAGGGCGAACCTCATGGTGCACAACCTAATCCACTAGGCCCCAAGTCGGTGTCATAGGTAGAAAATGATACATGCAAAATAAAGCAGAGGTGGAGAAAGAGGTTAGAGTTAAAACTTCTTCGGTGTTAGCGCACTTTACGTCAGGTAAAGTGTGTCAAAAGTGTGTAGAAAGCAAATTGTGCATCAACTTTACGGCGTAGCACTACTGAGATGCATAACACCTGAGGAGAAGGCGGGGCTTGTAGCGAGGTTAGCCCAAAAAAAACCAACTCCACATATGTTCCATGTCAATGTTGGAAAAAATTGATATCACTGTGAATTGTAATCATGAAACTAACATTAGCGTTAGCAGTTGTAGAAAGTTTTGGACACTCTTATGACACATACAAACATATAAACCCACTTCCTCTGCCCTTTACCCAATCAGATGTCTGCTGTCGCACTCAGATCAAGGTTATTATAGTTTTGCATTTTTCTTTCATTTTGACTTTTTGTTTTTAATTATGTTGCAATGCTGAGCAAGTGGCCCAGCATCTTGTTTTATCACAATGGAGAAAAACTGATGACGACATAGGAGAGACTGTTTTTACAATAGTGCATTATCTAGTGAACCCAATGTCATAGTGGGTGACCTCTCTCAAAGATCAGGTCA
Source organism: Thalassoma bifasciatum (assembly GCA_008086565.1). Classification (NCBI taxonomy): domain Eukaryota; kingdom Metazoa; phylum Chordata; class Actinopteri; order Labriformes; family Labridae; genus Thalassoma; species Thalassoma bifasciatum. The sequence continues at coordinate 54,458 of RPOG01003077.1, read as the reverse complement.
ACTTGTTTATCTGTTCAACAGATTAAATAGTGTTATGTTATTTATCTTATTTACATGACAGGATGTCATTTCTGTCTCTACATGGTCGCGCTCACAATTCTCTTCTGCAGAGTTCCACCCCGATGCATACGGACAGGGAGCTTCTGAATAATGCCCCTCACATCCTCTGATACAAACACTTGAAACGCACATAAAGAGAGATGAGCACATCCATTAAAGCGAAAAGAGAGGCGGAAAAAATAAAAGAAGAAACACAGGGAAAAATTTGTTTAAGCCTGAGAGTTGAGCCATCGTTTTTAAAGGAGACTTCCTGTGAAAAAAGAGTCTAATATTCAGAACAATATGGCAATTATGAATGTTAACAATAAAGCACATTGTATACTTTCTTCCTCATTCTAGAAAAAAATAAAATTACGTGTTATTAGTGCTTTTTTTGCACTTTTGTAATTGTGAAATATATGGGTTTCTAAATAAAGGGAGTTGTTAAAAGGTGTCCAAGTCTTCTGAGAAATCTACAGGCTAATCAATTATCAAAATAATTATTTAAAATAATAAAAAATAGTCTAAGCTGTTGACGTCTCTGTTGCTTTTCAGTGACTTCCAGAATCACTCCAACACAGAGTTCTACGCCGAGAGGGACAACTTTCCACGCAACAGGGCGTCTAAGAGCATGGACCTGGGTGAGTTGGAGCAAACACACTCAGAGAAAGAAGCTCTTATTTCCTCAAAGTGTAAAAAACAAACATCTGATTTTCTGAGCCAACACACGACGGCAGCAGCAATCACATGCTTCTTATCAGGACGTCTCTTTGTTATGATATGTCCCCCCTCTCCTATTATCCCCGTCCCTGAGGGGGTTTGACCTCCTGAACTCATAAACCCGGGGGCTTTCCAACGAGCTGGATGTACACGCCGTCCGCGCCGTGTGTGTGTGTGCGCGAATTACAGGCGTGTGGTTTCCAATCTCGGCGCTTGCTGCGTGCGTGCGCGAAAGCCACGAAAGAAAGGGCTTATTTCCTCGTGTTAACCCAAACTGACCCCTCCTGTCTCCCTCTCAAATCTCTTATTTTTTTCCTCCCGTTTCTTTTTCGTTCATCACGTCCCCAGTCCTCCTCCGTCCATCTCTTTCTTCTCTGCCTCTCTCTGATTTCCAATCGCGGTTCATTAAGTTCAAAGGATTGGCTTTCTTCCTGCAGCACACGCCGCCGCCACCCAAGCTGATTGGCTTTCATTATGGACAAGGGTGGTCTGCACATGCTGTTTCCCACTGAGGAGCCACTCCAATCCCCAGCGTTATCTGTCCTCCCCTCTGTGGCTTCTATCTCCATCTCCGGCCGTTGCCAATTTCAGCCTGTTTTCCCGTGTTATCTCCCCGCTTCCATTCATCCCTCCTCTCTGGAAAAAGGTAGCGAACAGAACTGTGTAAACCAGACCTGAGGATACCACACGTTTTGTATTCAAAGACCCCAAAGCTTCTCCTTCCTCTCCCACGTCTTTACGGTCACATGAACCCGAGCTTTAGCCGCGTCACATGAGGCATGGTTAGCTTTTATTAAACACCACTTGACAGGGAGAGGTGAGCTTCTTTTATTGACCCTGAACGCCTCGGCAAATAGTCTGTTGACTCAGAGATCCCACTCTGACTGAGAAACCCTCACACACACACACTCACCAGCTGCCTGTGCTCACATGAAGACAGCCTGTGACTCTACAGCTTCACTTAACTCTCACCAAAGAGGGGAAAGTTTTGATGCAAAGGAGCCAAGAATTCCCACAAGAACCTGAAAGCAGCAGACAGAAAAGTTTGTGCTCTCATTTGCATTCTTTTGCAACAGTAACGCAACTTTGACGAATGCAAAACAGGAAATAAAACACTCCTGCATAGATATAGACGACTTCTTTACAGGAGCCTGACAGTAAATCTCTACCACAAGGTTTTTCCACTAAGACTACAATAATGGAAACTAATGCATTTAGTCTAAAAAGCAGCTGTATGGATTGATTCTTGGATGCTTAAAGTGCATTCAAACTCCTCCTTTTAGGAGACTTCAAGCCTGCAGATTTGGCTTAATGATCTTTTCATGTCATACACTGTTAATCTCAGTCTGAAGCATAAGTGCAGTTACTGTTCAGCTCTATAAAAAGCTCAGTGATTCTATAATTAAAGGTTTATTTCACATCCATGGGATAAACTTATCAATTTAAAAAAATATTGATTTCAAGTAATGACCAATTTTACATTGAGTTAGTTTAACACAGTTCATTTTACACAGAAATTTAATACCATCCTTAATTTATTTAGCAAAAAATGCAAACTGTGCATTTGAATTTGCACTTTTGAGGCTGTAAGATATCTTAAATGACAAGTTTGCCCATCAAAATTAATACGAGTATACTTTTTTTTTCTATCATTTTCAACCGTAATTGCTCAAAGTAGTTGTTAAAATATGACAAAGCTGTTTAAAAAACTATTTAAATATTTAATACCCACAAAGTTATTCACTTTGTATGTTACGACAGAGTATTAGGGCCACATTTAGATTTTTTTTTTTTTTTTACTTCACAATTTTTTACGAGATTAAAGTCAACATTAATTTATTTACTACGAGAATAAAGTGTAAATATAATCGAGGACAGTCTACGAGGAGGAGATTTTAATAAACGATTAATCTTACTTCTCCTGATTTGATCGTTTCCTACTTTCAATACTTTAATCTTCGACTTTAACCTCGTAGTAAAATATGAAGCAAAAAAAAAAAAAGGATTCTTAATGTGGCCCTAATACTCCGTTGTAGTATGTGTTACCCAATGAAAAACAAACAAAAAAAACCCAAAACATAAATCAGCCACAGTTTGCTTTAAAGTCACATGACTCAAACCATGAGGTCACAGCCTTTTTGGTGGGAACTGTGGAGAAAGTTTGAAATTTTCAACTCCTCCTCATGAATATTTCATCCAAATGTTTGTCTGTAAATGATGCGATTTAATTGTTCATCAACTGTGTTATCGACATTTTCTTGTGTAGTTACTGTAGATGTTAACATGACCAAAATGTAAGGAACGCGCAAAGAAATATGAGCTGATGGAGGTGAGGTGGTGACATATATAAGGTTTAAAATCAGCACAAGAGACAAAAATGAAAAAAAGAAAAAAATTTAGAGCGCTGTAATCGTGTTGAGTTACTATGAATTCAGTATAATATGAATTTATATTAAAAAAAATAGTCACAACTTTTGTCCGTAACACAGTTGACAAAATAATGAACCATTCCTTTTTTTTACAAGTTGAATATTTAAGAATTCTTTATATATTTAGCATTCTAAATGATGAATTTAGTACATTCTAGGCCAGTGGTTCCCAACCTGTGGTCCGCGGCCCCCTGGAGGGCCGTGATAGTATTGTAAGTGGGCCGCCAAATCATTTCCAAAATATCATGATTTTAGAGGAGTGTAATTATATAAAGATACAAGATATCAGAATACTGTTTTAAATGTCAAAACTCAATTGTGAACTTGGTTAGGAAAATAAAAATGTTCAGATATTCATATATAAAAAAATTCCACTAAGAAGACTTGTTATAGCCCAATGGGTAACATGACCTGACTTAAATTTAACAATGATCAATATGTAGTTTAAAAAAAAAGAGTAACAAAAGCCAAAATGTAATAACTTGTCAAAAATTTAACAAAAGTGTAAAAAGTTGTTACATTTTGGCAAAAAAGTTACTTTATTTTGGGCTCAGAATCTGTTACATTACGAAGCACCTATAACATACCAGGTTTTATTGGCACACCTGAAATGTAAACCCTTAATTATGGAATCCCTCAGCTTCACAGACCAATCAGGAACAAGCATTTCCTCCAGCCACATGATTGGTAAAACAATATGAAGTCCAGACTGCAGGTCAAAGTCGACATTTCAACCTTCCTCCAGGCAGCTGGAGACAGATTTAGCTTCTGGCTGTTCAGCTTTTTTATCCCTCCTCCACTGAGAAGGAAGCTTTTTATCATCCTGCGGGGTCACATCGCCTCAAAACTTTCCCCCTAACTTTAAAACAGTATTTTTATTCCGTGCGACCCTTTGTGAGAATGTGGGAGTAAAGTCTTTTGATTCCAGGTTTGCTCACACTCACCCCCCCCTCCCCTCCTCTTCTTCAATATTCTTCCATCCTCTCATTTTCTCTCCCCTCACCCATGTGTCCGCCGGGAGAACTGACCTCATAAAAAATGAAAGGGATTATTTAAGAGAAATGGCGGCGTAATGAAAACCCATTATTGTATCCCATGGTGCACCGCCTGTGGAGTCTGCTGCAATCCTGTTTAGTTAGATTAGACAGCTGAGGTGGGTGGGTGTTGTTTTTTTACCCTCCTTTTATTATTTCTCTCATTGTCTCACCTCTATCTGTTGTTTTTCTCTCTCACAATCTTTGGTTTCTTGTATTCCAGCCTCGTTTTCATTTCCTCTTTCAGTCCGTGTCATTTTGTCCCTGATGCTCCAGCAGGAACTCATTTACACTAGAGCTAGAAGATACCTTTGGAACCATTTACACAGCTGCTTCTTATTTTAGGATGTGTGGCATGTCCTGGCTTGTTGAGGACCAAGGACTAGTCACCGTTACTGTGCTTCAAACATGACTCATTAACAGATATGCGGACATACTAAGCGCGGAGTTGCTCTTTTTTTTCCCTCTTCCTCCCTCTTGTTTCTCCGCACTGTCACTGTCTTTTTAATGTTTCTTGGACGGGATGAAACTGAAATGAAATTTTGTTGCTCTGAAACATGTGCAATGACGAATAAAGTATCTTGTACATAACACATAACAATAATGATAAAACATATATATTACAAAACACACACACACACACATCTTTATAACAAAACACATGTAATGTAATATAAGTGCACATATTAAATTATAACAATGTAACCCATGTATATCATATATTCAATTTAACACATCAATTACAATATGTAAGTAATATAACATCTGTTACAACAATATAGCATACCAACATTAATGTTTGAAATAAAATATGTAATGCACAATATTCAGCAAATAATATGACATATAGGTATAATTGTATAACATTTATATTACATATATCTGTAGCATAACACAATGTCTATAATGAAAGTTACGTTTGGTACATAACACGCGTAACATATCATAACATTGTATATAACATATAAAATAATGATTAAATACAAACATAACATAACATATGTAGCATACAATCTCCCTTTTTTTCAGCACTTTCTCCAAATTTTAAAGATGAATTTTAAAGATACATTTTGGCGACTATTTGCGGAAACTGGCAAAATGAAATAACAACTATTATTTTTCTTTAAGCTGTATCCGCTAGTCCTGTGTTTTTTTTATATTACACACAAACAAGCAAAAATAAACTATGTTTTGGAGTATGGGCTTACATAATTCATGGCCCCACTGCTATACAAAGCAGTGCTCTGGTCGGGGCACCCCAGTCTAAAAGTCTGGACACGCCCCTGCTAAAGTGTGCTGCGCCTGCGTGATGTTGCTCTGCTCATCATATAACCATAATGTAGGTTATGTTGGTCCCACTCTCTCGGATCCCATAAGACACCAGGGCTTACAAAAGTTTGCAGGCACCTGTTGAATATGCAAAAAACATGCATTGGGGGAATTCATGCATTGCCTCAGCTGCAGTCTGGATCAAAGCGATATGACGTAATTTTTCATGATATTTTTAAAACTATATTGACCTGAAAACATTTTTAGTTCCAAACTTTTCTAACACTATGTTCTTTTGCACCATTTTATAACTTAAATGTGGTCTTGTGCCCTTTAATGAACTCTCACATTTTCATATATATTCATTCAAAGATGTCAGTTGTAATAGTTAAGTTTCTGCAGAATGTAAAGAGCTTATATGCAGTAGCCTATGTGCAGTCTGAATGTAGTTTGTGGGACATTATACTTTGATAATGGAACTTAGAGCAATGTAATTGAGATGCTGTTCTGTTTTGTCTTGTAGTGGCTGATGAGAGCAACATCGGAGCCATGGTGGGGCAGAGGAACCGTGAGTATATAATGTGATCTTCACACACACTTTCATAAAGGAGCTTTCCAGATTCATCTCATCACTCCCTAACGAGCACATTCTCATCTCTTCTCCCGCTTCTTTTAATCTATTCTCAAACATTTCTTTATTCCCCTCCCGCCCTCTGCTCTCCCCGGCTGACAAAGTTGAGTTGTGAAGCACTTAGTGTCTGAGCTGTGGCTGCTTTATAGTCGTCCAGGTCAGCAGGCACACGGTGCTCAATCCTCGCCCGGCTGACAGCAGCCGCATTGCATTACAATGACTCGGGCCGGGGTTATTTCTCTGCGTGCAGCTCAGGCTGCTTTTATTGGAGAAAAGTCAGTTTGACTATTCTCTTAGAGAGAGAGCGACGTTACAGAGCGTGATTTAAAGCGCAGTTTATCCTCTTTTCTTTAAAGCTTTAATGCTCCTTAATGCAGGAACAACTGTTGACTTGTAATTATCTCTCACAACCTCGTGGAGGTCTGGTAATAAAGTGTAGTCCCCTCCCATCTAAAGGATGTAATCAGGGAAAGTTTGACTCTCAGAGCTCAGTGTGTGCTGCACAAAAGAGCAGGCAGTGTGAGGCTTTCCCAGCCTGGAGTCTCTTAAAGGGACCGTGAGGACTTTCTGAGCGATCTTTAAAAAGTCTCATCTCTACATGTATTCCTGATCATAATCCATAATTTAAAATGAGGTAATCAGCTCTAGAATAGGTTATTTCTAATTGCTAATTCCTGGTTTCCCAAACAGGACTGGATGGGTCAGATTGGACTGGATTGAGTCACAGCACGCTGTAGTTTCTATGACAACAACGGCTGGTTAAGAAGTGAAACGAGAAATCTGTGTTTTTTTCTCTGCTGGAAACAGTTTTTGAGATTGATATGAAAGAAAAGGGGCTGAAGAGCAGACAAACGCTAAACAGGAAAGTGAGAGCTAAAGGCTAAAACATTAGCTAAAGGCAGAAACACAAGCTAGAGCCCAAAACATGAACTAAAGGCTAAAACATGGGCTAAAATCAAACTAAAAGCTTAATTGTGAGCTAAAAGCTAATCATGGGCTGAAGGCTAACACACAAGCTATCAGCTAAAAAATAGGCTAAAGGCTATAAAAACAGTAGAGGGTAAAACATGGACTAAAGGCTAAAACACAAGCTGAAGGCTTCAGCACTGACTAAAGGCAAAACACCCGCTTAAGGCTTAAACATAGGCTAAAGGCTAAAACACAAGCTAAAGGCTAAAGCACAGACTAAAAGCTTAAACACAGACCAATGGGTAGAACACAGGCTAAAGGCTTGAAAAATGAGCGTAAGGCTAAAACACAGACTTAAAGCTCAAACAGGCTTAACACAATAACAGTAGACAAAAGTTAAAGAACTGGCTTAAAGCTTAAACACAGGCTTACGGTTAGGAAATGAGCTAAAAGCTAAAACATGAGGGAAAGGCTTAAAAAGTAGCTAAAGGCTTAAACATGAGCTACAAGCTAAAACATGGGCTAGAGGCTAAAACATGGGCTAAAGGCTAAAACATGAGTTAAAGGCTGAAACATGGGTTAAAGGCTGAAACATGGGTTAAAGGCTGAAACATGAGCTAAAGGCTAAAACATGAGTTAAAGGCTGAAGCATGAGGGAGAGGCTTAAACATGAGCTAAAGGCTAAAACATGAGTTAAAAGCTGAAACATGGGTTAAAGGCTGAAACATGAGCTAAAGGCTAAAACATGAGTTAAAGGCTGAAACATGGGCTAGAGGCTTAAACATGAGCTAAAGGCTAAAACATGAGTTAAAGGCTGAAACATGAGTTAAAGGCTGAAACATGGGTTAAAGGCTGAAACATGAGTTAAAGGCTGAAACATGGGTTAAAGGCTGAAACATGAGCTAAAGGCTAAATTATGAGTTAAAGGCTGAAACATGAGGGAGAGGCTTAAAAAGTAGCTAAATGCCAAAACATGAGCTAAAGGCTTAAAAAAACATGAGCTAAAGGCTGAAACATGAGTTAAAGGCTGAAACATGGGTTAAAGGCTGAAACATGAGCTAAAGGCTAAAACATGAGTTAAAGGCTGAAACATGGGTTAAAGGCTGAAACATGAGTTAAAGGCTAAAACATGAGTTAAAGGCTAAAACATGGGCTAGAGGCTTAAACATGAGCTAAAGGCTAAAACATGAGTTAAAGGCTGAAACATGAGGGAGAGGCTTAAAAAGTAGCTAGATGCCAAAACATGAGCTAAAGGCTAAAACATGAGTGAAGTAGAGTTAAAAATAAGATCCTATCACTATTCATTCTTCCAAACTAACACACGAGTCACTTAATCACAACAGTTTGTGCGAGTCCTTCGACCTGAGGGGTCACTTTAAACATATTCTGCTCACAGCCACTTCAAATTAGAAATGTTTTATTTCATAGGCGACACCTGTAGTTCTTAAATATGACATTAATACCTTTAATGAGGAAAGAACACACACACTGGAACACACACTCTCTCCTAAATCCAGCTGCAGCCATCTCAGCCTGTTGCCACCAGAATACAAATGTCCTGGGCACTATTTGCTGACCTCAAATCCCCCACACTCAGCAATCCTACAAGTGTCTCCCCTCCTCCTCCTCCTCCTCTTCCTCCTCTCCTCTAACCCTTTACGTCCCATGATAAATAAAGCCATCCATTCCTCCTCCGCTGCGGTCTTCTTCTTCTTCATCTTCTGCTTTTTTTCTTTTTTCATCTCCTCCTCCGTTGACATCTCGGCTAATGCGTATTGACGGGGCTTTTGCGTGTTTTTCATTTTTGCTGACGTGGCGTATTTGCAGGGCTTCCTACTCACACACACACACACACACACACTCCTCCCTCCTAAATGGCCTCAGTGTTTCTTTATGGGCTTTGACATATTTCATTAGGAGGATGGTCTTAAGAGGGCCTGCCTGGCTTCTTTAATCTGGCTAAAACCCTTTTTCTCTCTGGCTACAGCCTCTCACTCTCCCTCTCTCTCTCCGTCACTTACTCCCCCTCTCCCTCGCTCTTGATTCTCCACTCTGAGCAGTCTCCATCTTCAATAGAGCTTTTAGTTTTTTCTCCTCCTTTCATCTTGGCGACCACTCTTCCCGATCGTTTCTGTCCTGATTATTCTCCCGCTCTTTGTCGCCAGGCTCATCCCCATTTTTAGCATCCTCTCAATCCTCATACCCTCTTTCTTCTCTTCCTCCCTCCATCCTTCCATCCAGCTCTCTTTTTTTATGATCACTTTTTATTCTCTTTCCCCCAACAGGCTGATCCTTTCTACTCTCTCTCTCTCCCTCTCTCTCCATCCTCTGCAGCTGTATCTGTTCCAGCTTTATGTGATTATGGTGAACATGTTCCAAGTTTCGGAGTTTCCTCTCCCCGAGTCAGGCCCAGCCCAGCTTCTCCCAGTGCCCCTTTGCATTCTGGGAGAGTGTGTGTGAGTGTGTGTGAACACCCCGCAGACAGCCAGTGAAGTAATGAAGAGATAACCCTTCATTCCTCTCCCTTAGAGTCAAACATCTCCCCAACTCGGAGCTCATTCTGCACTGCACAGGTCCTTTGCACTGTAAAAAAAAATTAGCTACTTCACCTTCAAATAGTTTGCAACCTAGCTGCCTTAAAAATTTAGCTTCAACAAGCAAGGAAATGAAAGTTATTTCCACTTTTGTCTCAATTCCTTAAACTTACTTTTACTAGCTGAGATGACTTTAAGTTAAAGCAACAAGTCATTTTATTGAGTCCAACAAACAATTATAAGTTTCAAAAACCTACATTTTCATAGAAGCAACATGAAAAATAAGTTACCTGAACTAAGCATCTTTTTGGATCAACATAAAATTTATAGTTGTGCAAACATGACTAAAATGTTAGCTCAACAAAGTGTTTAGTTGAATCAATTGCACTTTTTTTTTTTTTTTAAAGATATTTTTTGGGCTTTTCTGCCTTTAATTGGATAGAGGATAGAGCAGGAAAGGGGGAGAGAGTGGGGAATAACATGCAGGAAACAGGCCACAGGCGGGAATCAAACCCTGGGCCACCCGCTCGAGGGCAAGCCTCATGGTGCGCGGCCATATCCACTAGGCCATCTGCGCCCCAATTGCACTTTTTAAGGCAACCAGTTAACTTTTTAACAGCTGGTTCATCACATTGAGCACTGATTGCGTCTTTAGGTGCGTTTCCATTACCCTTGGATATGCGCAAAATTTAAATAGCGCTATAAAAAACTGGAGATGGAAACACCTGAATTTGAAAAAAGCACTAAAATATCGCTAAAAAGTTTTTATGCTTTCTCTGTGAGTAAACATGGCGTTCTACGTTTGGACAGAGGAGGAGACCTAGAACAACCATCAATGGAAACACGTTCAAAGCGCAAATATACTTTGACGAAATTTTAGGAATATTATAATAATTTTAGGAATCAGAAAACTAAATTGGAAACCCTAACTTCAAAAATGGAGTGTTATTTATTCAAAAGTTCAGTTACTTCAACTGTTCAGAAATTCGCTTTTTACAGTGTAAGTCTCAATTTTCAAAAAACACTACATTGAAAAAAATCTCTGCACGTGACAACAGTGAAAATACTTAATTAAAAATCAAAACTGACCATAGCTGTTTTCTTATGAATTCAACTTGATAAAAAAATGTTACTTTAAAGAATGGATTAACATAGCAACTGCTACAGGGTTTCCTGTGCATTTGTGCAGGGGTCATACTTACATATAGTCGTATAAACAAGTAAATATATTTTGAGGTCATTTTGATGTCTGGCCAAAAAAAGTATATAGCATTTGTGTAATTTTAAAGTGCATCAATAAAGAAAACATGCATTTGTTGAAGGAAGAAATCAGCTGACCGCCTGCGAAGAGTGAAGTGTTGAATACATACTTGGTGTCATATCTAATTCAACTATCTAAATATTAGGGTTATAGACACCCGTGTAAACTATCACCAGTCTGATGTTTTCAGGAGAGAACATCATTGTGGCTCCATTTTCCAACCGCAGCTTCACAAGGAATCACTTCACACAACTGAGGGCGAACCCAATCTGTGCTGCAGCCAATCAAAGCTCCACTTCAATTAAAGAGCTGTCCCATCATTAAGTGTCCCTCCATCACCATGTGAACGCACTCAGCTCCATCAGAGGCAGAGGACGGGGCTGCGTGGAGGCGCTGCTCTGCCAGTAATTGGGTTTAGCTGTTTAGATGTATGAGAGAATGGGGACATATGGGCCGTATGCATTTAGCCTCCACTGAGATGAATGGCTTTAATAACTGGAGGGGACTTAAAAGGCCATTTCATAATTACTGCTTACCTCTGCTGGATTATGGCGGCGCGGGAGGTTGGCAGGGTATGGATGAGGTTTGGAAGGGAGCCGTGCCGAGCGGGACGCCAGCCATTTGTAAACACGCGGCGGATAAAGAGGGCTGGTGCATTGAGGGAGAACAAACATACACATACCTGCATAATGCCCCATTAAGCACGGGGCAGCCATGGGCTCCAGGCTAATGCAGGAGCCAGAGGATGTGACACGTGCGCTTTCACGATGGCCTGGCACGATTCTGGCTCAGAGAAATGTCAATGTTTACACTGATCTTTGACCAATCGTGGCATCAGATGCATCACTCTGCCAGCTACAGAGGGCCTTCTTTGCACCCAAAGAGTGTGAAAACAAAGCAGAGGGTGCGTTCGTGCTGCATGTGTGTGTGCAGAATGAGCTCCTACACTGTAAAAAGAATTTCAGCTCAACTAAAATGTCAGTTTAATATCAAGTATAATTGTGTCCAACATAGATTTACTTGTTTATACGACTATATGTAAGTATGACCCCTGCACAAATGCACAGGAAACCCTGTAGCAGTCGCTATGTTAATCCATTCTTTAAAGTAACATTTTGTTATCAAGTTGAATTCATTACAAAACAGCTATGGTCAGTTTTGATTGGCCCCGAATCTGCGCCGATTCCCATGTAAGATTGATAAATGAGAGTCACTTCCTGCAGATCCTTCAGAATCAAACAGAAGGTCTCACATCCTCCTGGGTTTTCTTCAGTAAAGATTTAAAGCTTGCACATCCAGTCAAAGGTGAAGCAGTGAATGTTACCATCACAAGCAACCTTTGTCCTTGTCTTTGTCCCATATTAGGACCTCAAACCTATGAAAGTGTTACTGCTTCCTTTAATTCGACGTTTTAAAAGCCTGTGTTAAATCAGGGGACTTTTATTAAAACACAGCGAGGGGGCCGCTCCAGCTCTCGTAACTGCATATTTAATGTTTCAGCTGGATTAAATTCAACAACCTTTCCTGCTCTGAGTGGGCTTCTCTTTTACAGGTGTGTCGTTTTCACGCTGGCGTGTGCAGCTCCCCCCGTTTTTACTGGTGTGTGTGTGGAAAAAAAATGTTTTTTATTGGCCGGTGCTGAGATTGGATACCAGATAGAAAAGTGTGTGTGTGTGTGATTATTAGGTGTCCTTATTCTGGTGCATGTGTGTCCATGTCCAGGAGCGAGTGGTGGCTGGAGTGTCTCCTTGGCAACCCGCAGTCACCCCTCTCTTACACACACCTCCTGGCGGTTTTGATGGAAGGGGCACTTTCTTGTAACTGTGGCAACCTTTCAGACAGGCTGCTGTAAAGCGGCAGCACATTGTGGTCCAGTTGATAGGTGGGTGTTAAGACCCTGCTGAGACACAGTGGGATTATATTTGGTGCATGTGTGTGTACTCGAACAACATCAGATTTAATAAAAATCAGAAAATATCACATCAAGTCATATTTTTCTGTTCCCTATCTGAGTGGTTGTGCGTTGAATTCACACCACTCACGGTGATTGTTGGACGAAGCCTGTAATTTGAACATTTTGTACTTCATTTCCTCTCCTGTTCACTGGATGGAATAATTACAGATTTGTGTGGACACATTTGATTCAGGCTGGACTGTGTCAAAGGATGGAAAACCACACAGATATGTTAGAGGGCTGGTTTTATTTACCGCAGCACAATGGTGTAAAAATGTCCCAATCCATTAAAACACACGAAATATTCTTCTTCACAACTTTTTAACCTGATGACTTTAACCTCTTATGCTCTACTGGGCGGTCGGCGACCTGTTCACCAATTGTGTGATTTCGCCAGAGTATAAAGAAGAACCCCGTTGCCAAACATCATATCTGTTATTAAGCTTAGATTCTTCACATTTCATTCAATAAGTTTGGTTTACAGTTTTCTTCACCAACAAAACATAATTAGTGAAAGATAGTGATCACAACAACTGGGACGTCCTACCTCTTTGGGGTCATTACATCACATCCTGACGCCCATACCCTGAATATTCACTCTCCTTTCCACCAGAGGAATCCAGAGTTCAAACATATCAAAAGTGTTGTTTCCTCAATTCATTTAAATGGTGAAATTTCTCCTGTCAAGTCCGTTGTTTGACTGTCATCAATAACAGCAGCTTCACAGTTTTATAGCATTTCCTCCTCAATGTCAATCTAGCAACACTGGGTAGGTTTGTTTTCGCCAGAAGGATTTCTGTTGAGTTTTCATCCCAGGATAGCTTGTGATAGCCAAGTGCTCCCTGCTTGACTGGCCAATAGTGCATGGTGGTCTTGTGTTACAACTCTATTAGAGGGTCTTTAATTGGCTGTTGAGGTGGTCTGTCACTTTAGCCTTCACTCGAAGCTAGCTGTAGCCATTTGGATCATTGGCGAGACTTATTTATTGCTTTGTGTCTTCATTCACATTGATGTAGGCAACAATCTGTGACTGGGAACTGCAATTTCATGATTGTGGCGAACCTTTCACAGAGAGAGGACAGCTGACTAAAAAGAGGACACTGAGCACTGATGAAGCTGGTTTTGTTTGCATAAAGTCTCTTCCTGGTGTTTGGTCACCTGAGACTAAAAACTCTCTAATTCCTGAAACGTTTTACCTAGACAGCCCAAATTTCACCCAGATGTAGATGACAAAGTGTAGAAGTGATGTGGAGGATGTCTTATGTCTGGCGTGAAGCATCTTGACGTTATAGGTTTTCAAAAATGGTTATAAAAATGAAGAGAAAAAAGTGTTTCAGCTACATTTATCCAGCTACATAAAAAAACTTGACATTTTCTAAAACTTAATCTTTCAAATGAGGTGCCACTAATGCATTTTGACCTGATGGTTCTTCACTTGAAAGCTCTGAAGCACAGTCTGGTATATGTGCCAGAGTCAGGAGGGATGTAAGGAGTTAAAGTAGAGAGTTGTCTCAGGTTTCCTCAGTCACAGGTTGCAGGTGTATTACACCCTCTTCTAAGGTGTCACTTTAAAGCCATAAAGCAGCCTCATGGATCAGCGTTAGTCCTTCCCAGGCCTGTCAGCTCAGCAGCAGCAGCAGCAGCAGCCCATGGCTACGTTCCAGGCGAAGTCTTCACTCCTGTCTGCTCCAACCAGCAGTCACCCTCTGCTGAAGTCACAATACGCATCTCACTGTGATGTATGCGCGACTTTGGCGTGTGTTTTCAAAGTTCGACGAAGCAAACGCAGGAATAAAACATCTGTATGACAGTATTATGATGGATGTTAAAGAGTGAATGCTTTCTAACCCCGTATGCGTGACTTTGAGCTTGTTGCGAATACAAATCCTGGACCTGGGTAAGACTCCCCACCTCTCGCTAATAGAGAGGGATGAAAAGCTCTGAAACAGGTTGTGAAAACGTGACAGTATTGCTTTCATCTTGGATGACAGACTGTTACAGCTGTGAAGGGCATTTGCCACCGTCCTGGCCCGTTTGGCTGTCGGGCTGTTTGTCAAATCTGTGCACCAGCTTGAATCAGCAGCAATCAGGCAGACGTGATGCGAACGGATCCGTGAGAGCATCTGCTGGCACAGCGGGCAGCGATATGTGATAAACGCTGATTTCACCCTCCATTGGATCGAGCTGGCGATGATAGCCACCTCTCCTCCGCTCATCCATCCTATTAAACCCTCATTATTCATTTACCTCCAGCCTCAAACGCCTGACATGCATGGAATCAGCCAGCTCCCAACCCCACACACACACACACACTTACTCTTACTCTGGTCAAGGACACCGCCGCTCTCACACACAGGCAGTATCATGACTCTAATTTCTTATTTCTGGGGGAAAAGTCTCACATTTTGCTCTCACACACTTTCCCTGTGTTTAGTACAGCACTGCGCTGGCGAGGAGCTTAATTCTATCAGGCTGCGAGCCGGACAGCCGTAATTACATTTGTGACACAAATCCTGCCTCTCAAATTGAGCGTTTTATTCCTGAGCGCTCCCCCCTTCTCTATTTATAACCCCTTATTCCCCATAAATCCCACTTCCTCACAGAAAGTCAATTTAGGACTTAAAAGGCAGCGACGCGCCGCTTACTTTTCTCCCCCTTCCTCTCCTCAGACTCTATCCCTGCTTCAGTTTCACTTCCCCCCTTTTCTCCCCCCGCTCTACTTTGGAGCTTTGAAGCCTCTGAAATGACAAAAATAAAGAAATATCTTAAGCAGTAGGTGCTATGATGCAGAAAGTTAGAAGAGTCAGAGACGAGAAAGCTGCTTCCCACCTGCCTCCGTCAGTCACATGACCTTCAGTTTCTGCTCTTCCTTCCTGCTTTGTCTTATTTTTCCCAGCTCTCCTTTCCTCAACTCCCCCCCTGCTGAATCAGCGGTGGCCTTCGTCTCCTTCCTGCTCCTCCTCCGTCTTCCCTTCCTTCCTCTCTCCACTTGGAGGCCGTACCTGAGTACAGTATGATGGCACTTCATTTATCCTATCCCGTGCATTATCTCTCGCTTATGCATGAGCCTGTCACTTCCCATGATGCCGCTCTTCACCCGCCTCATTCATCGTCTCTGTTTCACCTCTCCACTCTCTTTTTTTTATCATTTGACTTTGTTCATTGATTGTATCACATCTCCTCTAAGAGTAATTACTTCCATTTCATTCCTGCATTCAAGATTAAAGATTCACTTTATTCACGACTGCACATGTTTCAGAGCAACACAATTTATATTTCAGTTACGTCCTGTCCAAGAAGCATAAAAAAGACAGACATATAACATGAGGGGGCAGGAGCAGGAGAACTGTTGTGTTGCCAGCGTGCACAGTGGCCCATTTCATTAGATGGAAAAAGAGTACAAGAGGAAGGAGGAGGGAAATAAAGCAATTACCAGATTTAGTCCATAGGGGGTACAGTTTGGGATTATGAAAAAAAACACCTCAGCACATATTCAACATTAAAAACAATCACAAAAATAACATTCGAAGACTTGCTCAGATGATATGAGGAAAAAGGTCAGAGGTGGGGGGTGTCATGGCACAGTCACTGAGGGAAGCCAAATTAAGACAAAAGCAATGTTCTACAATTTTACCATACAGTGTCATTCAGTTCCAATTTTTGGTACTTTTGTGTGTTCATGTGATAGAAAATGTTAATACAGTTGTGCTCAAAAGTTAACATACCCCGGCAGAATTCATGATTTTTTGGCCTTTTCTCATTGAATATGAATGGTAACACAAAAACCTTTCTGTCACTCATAGTTAGTGGTTGGGTGAAGACATTTACTTACAAAAAGAGAATTTACTCTCAAAAATTGACCTGCCATTGGCTACAGCAGAAAAAAGTGAAGGTTCTGGAGTGGCCATCTCAGTCTCCTGACCTCAATAACATTGAGCCACTCTGGGGAGATCTCAAACCTGCAGTTCATGCAAGACAGCCCAAGAATTTACAGGAACTGGAGGCTTTTTGCCAAGAAGAATGGTCAGTTTTACCATCTGAGAAAATAAAGACCCTCATCCACAACGACCACAAAAGACTCCAAGCTGCCATTGAAGTGCCATTGCCACGATTATTTACAAAGAGTTAACACTTTTTTTTTTTTTTAAATAAATGGCTTCACCCAACCACTAACCATCAAAGTAGAAAGGGACTCTGCAGATTGAATGGAGTTGGGTAATTCATTGCTCCATTTGGGAAGAACAAAGGAGAAAAGAGATTTAGATTAAGATTTAGACAAATGTTGATGCAGATGCCTGATAAATAAAGGAATATGACAGCAGGATGGGTACATTTTGCTAATACAAACATTAGAAATCTTTCTGACGCATACCATCACATGTAGTGGATTTCATTTCCCAGCCTCCTCATCCTTCATCCTCCCCCGACTCCTCCCATCATCCACCACCTCATCCCTCACATCTTCTTCTTTCAGAGCCGTCAGCCGGCGGAGCTCTTGGTCCGACCCTGGGCCTCATGAAGTCCAGCTCCCTGGAGAGTCTGCAGACGGCCGTGTCGGAGGCCGAGCACAGCCACAAGCAGCCCCACGTGCCCTTCCACCGCCCGCGGCCCAACATGGTGCGGGGTCGGGGGTGCAACCAGAGCTTCCGCATCGCCATCGACAAATCCTACGACGGGCCCTCTGAAGACGGTAAGAGCTGCAAAGTGCCTCTGCCAAAAAAAAGACAGAGACATCAAAGCATCTACTCTGAGAATGTTCCTTTTTAATACAAGCCTGTCACAGCTGCTGTAATATAAGATTCCTCTCTGAGACTTTGTGTCCATTTTAAATGAGACACCACGCTTCCAATGCACATCCCTTAGGCTTTATAGCACACTGGCACTCAGAAGGAGCCTGAGGCCTGCCAAGGGACAGCGCTTAGCCTAAGTACCTTAATGAAAAGCTACATGATTTCACCCACTCAGCAATTTAAGGAGAGCAACTTTCTGTCTTAGAGCAGCATATTTTTAATGCTCTACCTTGTGTTGAGTGTTGTGTGCGCGTTTACCAAGGGGATTATCCCGCGTGTTAGCCTAACGGAAGATGTTGACTTGGGATCTTTGAAAAATGAGAGGTGGATCTCAAAGGTGGTTGCTAAGTTACCTCTTAAAAATGAAACAAAGTCCAATCTCTGAAGAGAAGAAACTCAGATTATAGATCTTGTGCTTTCAGAAACTAGAACTTTCATTGGACTCACTTTGATTCGGCCCATTTGTCCCTGAGGATTAAATTTCAGATCCACAGCCAATTTCATAGTGGTGTTTCGAAGCAGTCCCCCTGAAGCAATTATACAACTTTTTGCACCTTTTAGTGAATCAGACCCTAAAAATGAAACTTGCAGGTTGCCTCTTGAGGTTGCTTTTGCATGCAGATGAATAAAAAAGCATGGAGAAGTGGAAATAGCTGCACACAGGTAAAGAGAGTCTGGCCTTGAAACTCACAAACTTAATTAAAATCTCAAGAGTAGCTAAAAAATTGCACTAATTTACATTTAGCAGTGTTTGATCTTAAAAAGCTTCTTTGTAGAGTTTCAAAACGCAAAAAATCGAAAACAACAACTAAAGTGAAATACTCTGTTCTATAGCTGATCAAAAGTTTTAGACCACACCCAAAAAAAAACCATACTAAAAAAAACCCTGTAATAGAAATATAAGTTTAAAAAAGGCCTCCACCATTCTTGTGAATGGGAACGTTGCTCCAATAGTAGAGATCAGCTTCACATTTGGTATCCACTGTACAACCAGATTACAACGGCGCCCCCTCCAAATATCAAGTGGGATCTCCTTGTCATGACAGTAACGTTGAGCAATTTAATAACGTTGATAATTGAACTGCAGCCTTAATGCGCTTTGACAATCAGCCAATTAGATCCTTGGGTTTAGCACTGCTGAAATTTTGGGTCGACCACTTGACTTTTTTTTTCTCCATAACCCTCAAGATCTTCAAAGAAATTCAATATGGCCATTTACACGGGAACTGTTTTAGGCTGAAACGCTAAGATATTGTTGTGTTCCCGCCTCTTGTTTACACAGAAAAAGCATTTTAGCTGACTAAGTGGAATTTTTCTGTAATGCCGAGGCCACCTTTGTCATGCAACCAACATGCCAGAGTTTTCAGTGGAAACGCCGACATCATGCTCAGCTTGTCGTGCTTGTGGTGCTGAATCAGCTGACTGCCTTTTAACAAAATGTGCAGAAGTAGCATTCAATATACACGCCACCTTTACTTCAGCCTGTAAACCATTGTCCTACAGCTATATCGCCAACTACAGGCCTGGCATGGGTACTACAGCATATTCAGCGTTTCAGTGTAGATGCATTTTTTTTCAGTGTATCTCTTGCTTATACAGCTCAACAATCAAACCACGTTTAAAGAGAGAAAGCTTATTCGTCTTTGCCATCAGGAGGTCATGACTGTGAAAACCTGACAGAAAATGAGTTTGAATTCACATTATTGCTCAGATTTTGTTTTTTTAAAATGTTGTGGTCTTGAACTTATGATCAGCTGATGAACAGACAATTGTAGTTTTTTTTTGTCTCACTCCCATTTCTTCTTTTTGCATTTTAAACTCTACTCCAAACCTCCAACAGTTCAGAATATTAATTTGTGCAATCTTCATCCAGTTTTAAGATTTTTATCAGGAGTGTGTGTGTGTCTTAAAAAGACAGTGACACACTGTTTCTCTAAACCCTGCTCATCCTCTCCAGACGACGACATGTCAGAGCAGAGCTCCGGTCAGGAGACGCCGGCCAGCAGCTCCTCTCGCCAAGGCCTGGACGCGGAAGACGGAAACAAGAAGAAGAAGAAAACCAAAGAGAAGAAAGCGAAGAAGCCGAAAGGGAAGAAAAAGTCTGACGACGCCGGAGAGGATCTGGAGAAGAAGACCAAAAAGAAAGGATTCAACCTCTTAAGGTAGGAGATCTGAATGCATCCAAAGGCAGCACACATTTTGATTATTTATAGCTCAAACTTTCTCGCATCAAGGTGACACTTTGTGATAAATTACGCACAAACACTGGCTTGATTCACCAAATAGGAAAGGTCACCTGCTTAACAAGAAAAATGTGAGCTAACAGCAGGTTAATGAAGCTTGTGGTTCATCACCTCTGGAGAAAAAAACAAGGTCTTTGTCAGGGATTAGGAGAAGTGTGGTTGTTTGTTGCTGCAACTAAATTTACTGCAAAATAACAGCCTTCAAAAACAAAAAAAAATACAAAAAATTGGGGTATTTTACTTAAACTAAGCAAAATGATCTACTAACACAATAAGTAAATGTAGCTTGGCAAGACTTTCCAAAACAAGTAGGAATATCTAACCTCAATGAACCCACAAATACCTTAAGATTAATGTATTCTCACTAATAACAAGTGTATTTTTCTTGATCTTAATGCGAAATATAAGGCGTTTCTTCTCAATATGCGGAAAAATATTCTTATATATTGGGTCAATGCTAGTGCCATTACAAAAGACACTAAAAATAAGTAAAAAAAAAAAAAATCAATATATCATTGCTTGTAATAAGCAAGAAAATCTACCAGGGAAAATTCTCTTGGTGAGATATAGTAAAATAAGACGTTATATTTTGGCTTAACTAGATAAAAAAGACCACATTTTCTTTTATTGAAAAGTTTTGAGCCTCATAACAAGCTTATAACAAGCTGCAGAGTTAAAAAAAGATTTATCTTCTATCTCAGTATATAATACATTTTCCATTGATGATGAAAAGTTCTTAAAGAATTTTAATAACCCAATGGGCGTGGCCAAGAGAGGCGAACAATAATGACAATTTTTTTTCATGCTCTGATTTGCTCGAAATTTTATGGCTACCTTTATCATGCCAAGACCTTCACAAAAATGTATAATGTCATGGGGAAATCTGCAAACAAAGCTCAGATTTTTTACATCTAAGTTGGAATTTTCCCATTCGCACAGTCCATATTTGAACAAACTTGTCCTTCAGATTTTTTCTTATCACCTTCAAATCACATGGGTGTATACTTGATACATTAGGGAGGAAAATTTTATCAAAGGGATTTTTCTAACTCAATAGGTGTAGCAACGAGGGCTGAAAGATATATCGAAAATTCAAGCTATTAATACCCCAGTATCGAAGATATCAATGTAGATCTTAATGTTGACCACTGACAGTGAAGTCTAATGAATTAACTAGACTTTCAACATGCTGTTATATTATGATGCTTTTATTTTTATGAAAAATGCTTAGTTTTTGCTAAATGTATAGTCATATTGTATCGTATCAATATCGAGATATCTGGCATTAATATTGAGATATGAAATTTTGTCCATATCGTTCAGCCCTAGAGACCATAAACTTGGTTAGATATTGAGATTTTCCAGTAAAAACCATGGCAAAACAGGATCCACTTTCCCTGGTACAGTTTCAGTAAATTAGCCACCGAGCACAGCAGGATTATAGGATCTCAGCTTATTGGCTACGAACACAACCTTGTCCATAATGGAGGGTATCCATTATCTCTCAATCCAAGTAAAGTCCCCGCCATCACCGTGCCAACCCAAAGCGCTCGTCACCCTCTTTATCAACGTGTCCCCATCGTGATTGTAGCGCTCCAATCCTCCAGCAGCACTCCTTATCTATTGGCAGTGACACAGTGTGGTCAGTGTATCACTGCACTCCCAACACTTGAGATTCAATTAGGCTGTGGCGGGAGATAGCGCGGGGCCGAGCGCGGGCCTACAGATGGCAGATAAGAATCCAATCGGCCGCAGTGTCAAGGGCAGTAATGGAAGAGATGTTCACACGATGAGGTGGGGAGTAGAAAGAAGGGCGAGATGAAGGACACAAATACACCTCACTGTCCCATTACACCTTTACAAAAGCAATAAAATCCACTCATCCCTCTTTTTCGTGGCACTTGTGTCTCTAATCGTGCTTCAGCTGTTGCTGTGCTGCAGAAACAGAGGAATATGTAAAAGCTGACACTGCGAGCTGCGTGACAGATTGTGTTTATGCGCTTGGAACCAAGTCTCTTGCATCTGCACTCTGCGAGCGTACAGAAGAACATCCAGGCTGGGATTTTTTCACTCCTCTCCTCTCCACTCTCCCAAACTCGTGCAACATCGCATCCTCTGTTTCGAATATCAGACTCTCGGATTTCTGCGTCACGGAACATAAAGCGGAACAGAAAAGTGGTCCTCAAAGTTTTGCTTCAGGTACAGGTGCACCTCAGCATCTCACTCCTGTTATTATCACAAGAAACCAGCCTTTAGAATTGGCAACAATGCTCAGAGGCACTCGAAGCAGGCCTGTGTTCATCCAAGCACAGACGCAGAGTGCTCCTCTAACTCGACAATGGAGGAGAGCCTTGTACAAAGAGCCTCCAGATTGCTGCTGCACACTCCCCATTCTCCCCCCCTGGCCTTTATCTGGCCGGCTTGATCGTTATTGAACTTGAAATATGACTTAATTAGCCGGAGTATTGCGCTGTTCAATCTAATTGCAGCCCTCAAATGTTGTTTTACTCCAATGGCAGCATTAGGAAAAGGGCAAATTATAAACACGTGACCTGGAATTACCTCTACAAAGAAAGTGTGTGCAGCAGCAGCAGCAGCAGCAGCTCGACAAATCCTGGAAGCCGGCCCTGTCCTTTCAGCGGCCGTAAATGTTTGCGTTAGCCGCGCCAGTATTTGGACAACATGTTGTTTCTGGCAGCAGATTGTGGCAAACAGCTGGGTTTAAGGTGACCTCTGCTGATCACATATTTGTTGTGAGGACATTTGTTTGTGGCTAAATCTGTTTGTGATCCTCTTTAAATGAAGAGCAGTCCTGAGGCTCTCAGATATCAGTGACAAATCAGATTTTTGAAAACAGAAACAGACATGAATCAGTCATATGTTATTTATTCATGCAGACTAGGGCTGTGCCATATTGGAAAAAAACAATATTGTTAATTATTGATATTGATAATATTTCCTGTAAGTGCCTCAGCTGGCCCTACTGCAAAAACTGAAATCCAAGCAAGTCATTGTATCTTATTTGTCGTAAATAAAATGTCTTATTTCAAGTTATTTAAAGACAAAAATCAGGTCTGAATTGCTTGTAACAAGTAAAAAAAACATCTGCCAATGGGATATGAAAAGTTCTCTCATGAAATTCTTCAAATTTGAAAGATGAAAATGAAAAGGACTGTCTGACAGACAAGGGACAAAAAAGCAGAAGAAAGCTAAATGGAAGAGTGATAGAGCATGGGCTAAAGGCTAAAACAGGAGTTAAAGGCTAAAATACAGGCTATAAGGGAGAAAAAAGGGGGCGAAAAGCTAAAATACAGGCTGAAAGGCTAAAATAATAGGCTTGAAGACTAAAATACGGGCTAAAGGCTAGAATAATGGGCTTAAAGGCTAAAATACGGGGCTAAAAGGCTAGAACAGGGTGAAAGGCTAAAATACAGGCTAAAGGCTAGAATAATTGGCTTAAAGGCTAAAATACGGGGCTAAAAGGCTAGAACAGGGTGAAAGGCTAAAATACAGGCTAAAAGGCTAAAACTGGCCTAAAGGCTCAAACAGGTCTTTAAGGCTAAAGCAGGTGCTAAAGGCTAAAATACAGGCTAAAAGGCTAAAACGGGCCTAAAGGCTCAAACAGGTCCTAAAGGCTAGAACAGGGTGAAAGGCTAAAATAAAGGCTAAAGGCTAGAATAATTGGCTTAAAGGCTAAAATACAGGGCTAAAAGGCTAGAACAGGGTGAAAGGCTCAAACAGGTCCTAAAGGCTAAAACAGGGGCTAAAGGCTAAAATTTTGGGCTAAACACTAAAATATGGGCTTGCGGCCAAAATCCAGACTAAAAGGCTGAAATACGGGCTAAAGGCTAAAATAATGGGCTTAAAGGCTAAAACACGGGGCTAAAAGGCTAGAACAGGGTGAAAGGCTAAAATATAGGCTAAAAGGCTAAAACGGGCCTAAAGGCTCAAACAGGTCCTAAAGGCTAAAACAGGGGCTAAAGGCTAAAATAATGGGCTAAACACTAAAATATGGGCTAAAGGCTAAAATAATGGGCTCAAAGGCTGAAATACAGGCTAAAGGCTAGAATAATTGGCTTAAAGGCTAAAATACGGGGCTAAAAGGCTAGAACAGGGTGAAAGGCTAAAATACAGGCTACAAGGCTAAAACGGGCCTAAAGGCTCAAACAGGTCCTAAAGGCTAAAACAGGGGCTAAAGGCTAAAATTATGGGCTAAACACTAAAATATGGGCTAAAGGCTAAAATAATGGGCTTAAAGGCTAAAATAATGGGCTTAAAGGCTAAAACACGGGGCTAAAAGGCTGGAACAGGGTGAAAGGCTAAAATACAGGCTAAAAGGCTCAAACAGGTCCTAAAGGCTAAAACAGGGGCTAAAGGCTAAAATTATTGGCTAAAACGCTAAAATACGGGCTAAATGTTGTTGATGTAATGTGGTCAAATACATAATTGAATGCTCATTTACATCCCTTATTTATGGCATTTGGCGCAGACAGGCTACAGAAACTAAATCAAAAGACTCAAATATATCACAGTACATTATATACCTTTCAATGTGAATATTGCACATGCATATACTAAAATGATATAATGCGCAACCCTAAAGCAGATGTGAGTTTTGCATGAAAGCACTTAACATAAGCACTCAAAATAATAACAAAGGTCCCCAAAGTGCAGAGCTTTTAACATATACTCTGCCATAACCATGAGGTAAACAATGGGTTGAGTGAGTTGAAAGCACCTCAGCAGCTATTAATTAAACCACGTCATAAATTCATCCAGCGTCCATGTGTTCGCTGCATGCAAACGGGACAAGCATGGTATTAGACATTTATAGCCAAAGAGCTGCTGCATCTTATGCAAATTTCAGAAATGCATTACTGTGAACTCTCCGGAGATTTATGAGCATCCATATTTGAATTGTTTTGGAAGTGAGGAGTGGTGTAAGAGGATGTTGTTTGGTGTGAATTAGTCAGGAGTTTGTCCTCACCCCGCGCTCGTTCGCTCTCCTCCAGAGTGAAACGGCCTCAGACGTGACTCCCTCCACCCCTCCTCCACCCCCTCTTCCCCACATCTCGTCTCCCTGATTGCTAAATAAGCCAAGACAAATGGCGCTGCCCTTCAGACCTGCCTCTTCAAAGGCTGGCTGCTTGTCTTGTCTGTATTCAGGAGACAGCAGTCAAGGCTTCGCCCGCAACGTCGCCTCGGGGGCCGGGATTCTGACAGACCACGGAAAAGACTAACACTGGAGCTCTGGCTGCTCTGCTGTTTTCTTTCCGGAAAGAACAGAGAGCATAACCTGGTCAGGGGGTTCAGATGTCTTTGTCAAACACTGATATTTACTCTCGGATCGCAGAAGCTGAAGATATTATTCAAGGTGCTGGAAAGTTTATTTCTGCAAGTTTCTTGTGAGAAAGTTGCTTTGATCCCACAGCTTATGCTCAGGTTGTTTTTGTGAGTGGATTAGAAACATCCGACGTGGTTAAAGCAGGATAGAACATGTGACTAACCTCCTGTGATTGTGTCGTGAACGTAGTGTCACGCCAGATGATGTGACTCCTGCTCATGTGTGTGTGTGTGTGTGTCACAACTCCAACTGCCCCATGACACATCCCGTCTGTCACTCAGTCAGTCAGGATCAACGTCGCCTCCGCCGCTATCAGCGAACGCCCCGCTGCGACAGCACACCAACACCAATTTAAAGGAGTTGAAAGCAGGTGTTTTGATCCGCTGTTTACAAATCCACATACAACATGATACGTCCCCTCCCCGCGCCGCTCTGTTCGCCGCGCTGCAGAAATCCGACAGGGAAGCAAGCCAATTAGCGCTGTCCGTTCCGCTCTCGTCCTATCGCCGAGCAGCAGGATGCGTGGAGTTGAAAGGTAGTCACTGGTGGGGCCGTGCACCGCGGAACCAAAGCCTTGTTGTCAAAGTGAAGGGGATGCTTCCTGATGGATTATCAACCTTCTCGTCCCCTTCTTTTCCCTCCTTACTCCCTTTTAACCATCACTTCCTTTCTCTTCCACCTCCTGAAACACACACACACACACAGGTTTGACGGGAACTTTTCCTCGTCTGAAGCGTCGCCAAACATCCCGTGACATGTTTGTTTGGGCGTCTCAGCGCTGACTCTAAGCTGTGACGGGGTAAATTGGAGGTGCGTTACCTAATCCCAGCGTTGGTTAATGCACTGCTGCTGGATTTCTTTGATCCACCATCTCATCTGGCATTTAAGGCCTCTGATACGGAGAGAAGAATATTTATTAATGTTGGTATTCTCTTTAGTAAAATATGCATAAGGCTGTACATTCAACACACCCAGGACAAACCTATCTCCTGTGGTTAAGCTTCCCCTCTCTCCCCTACTTCTTCTCCTTCCTCTCTATTCATCTCTTTATCTTTACATTAATAATTTATGCAAAACCACAAATCACTTTCTTTGCAGCACTTGAGCACGCCGCCGTAGCTTACTAATCAGGGCTGCCTTAAATATAGGTTTCAGAGTATTTAAAGACGCCATCAGCGACGCCGCCGCCGCCGCCGTGCGTGTGGAATCTGTTTGCATACGTTGACCAAAGGTTGGGATGATTGAAGTGGAGAGAGAAATCATGCAAATCACACCCAGGGTTCATGTCTGCTGTCACTTTAACCTATAATTTGAGGAAATTAGAGGTGATTATATGTGTTTGCATTACTGTGTAGATGCATTTTTAAGGAGGAAAAAATGTAGGTCTCATGTCTTGCTCTAAAACGTCATCTTTTCTTGTTTTCTTCTCATACTTCAGATTTTAATCTTCAGCAAATAGAGCTAATTTATGTTTGTCTTGGTGTCATTTATGTCTGTAATATCTGTTTTTTGTCTTATTCATTGGCTCAAAGCCTTTCCTCGACAGAACTAGATTTGCTTCCTCCACTGTCTCATATATTTGAATCTCGTCATCATATTTAAAGGGACTGTGAGGACTTTTTGTGTCTAGATATACGCCCGGTTATAATCCACAACTTATAATGAGAAAATCAAGTGCAAATAAATGTTATTTGTAAATGTCAAGTCTTAGCAGGTCTTTCTTGACCGGATTGATTAACAGCAAGTCAAAGCCTCTATGACTACGCCGCGCAGACTGATAAAGTTTAACAGTGAGGAGAGAGATCTGAGTTTTTCTCTGCTGAAAACAAGCTCTGTGATTTATTAAGTAGTACAGGAGCTGGACTGTCTGACAGAAAGAGGACAGAAAAGCAGAAGAAAGCTAAACAGGAGAGAGATAGAGCACAGGCTAAAGGCTAAAACAGGGGCTAAAGGCTAAAGTACAGGCTAAAACAGGGGCGAAAGGCTAAAATACAGGCTGAAAGGCTAAAATAGGGGCTTAAGGATGAATTTATGGGCTTAAAGGCTAAAATTCAGGCTTAAAGGCTAAAATACGACATAAAAGGCTAAACAGAGGCAAAAGGCTAAAATACAGGCTTGAACAGGCTAAAATACGGGCGAAAAGGCTAAAACAGGGGTTGAGGGCTAAGATACAGGCTGAAAGGTTAAAACAGGGGCTAAAAGGCTAAAACAGGTGCTTAAGGCTAAAATATGGGCTAACAGGCTACAACGGGGCAAAAGGCTAAAATACGGGCTGATGAGCTAAAATACGGGCTAAAAGGATAAAACGGGCTAAAGGCTAAAATACAGGCTGAAAGGCTAAAATAGGGGCTTAAGGATAAATTTATGGGCTTAAAGGCTAAAATTCAGGCTTAAAGGCTAAAATATGACCTAAAAGGCTAAACAGAGGCAAAAGGCTAAAATACAGGCTTGAACAGGCTAAAATACGGGCTAAGAGGCTGAAACAGGGGCTGAGGGCTAAAATACGGGCTGAAAGGTTAAAACAGGGGCTAAAAGGCTAAAACAGGGGCTTAAGGCTAAAATGTGGGCTAACAGGCTACAATGGGGCAAAAGGCTAAAATACGGGCTGATAAGCTAAAATACCGGCTGAAAGAATAAAACAGGGGCTAAAGGCTAAAATACAGGCTGAAAGGCTAAAATAGGGTCTTAAGGATAAAATAATGGGCTTAAAGGCTAAAATTCAGGCTGAAAGGCTAAAATGGGACCTAAAAGGCTAAACAGAGGCGAAAGGCTAAAATACAGGCTTGAACAGGCTAAAATACGGGCTAAAAGGCTGAACAGGGGTTAAGGGCTAAAATATGGGCTAAAAGGTTAAAACAGGGGCTTAAAGTCTAAAACAGGGGCTAAAGGCTACAATACAGGCTTGAACAGGCTAAAATACAGGCTAAAAGGCTAAAACAGGGGTTCAGGGCTAAAATACAGGCTGAAAGGTTAAAACAGGGGCTTAAGGCTAAAATATGGGCTAACAGGCTACAACGGGGCAAAAGGCTAAAATAGGGGCTGATAAGCTAAAATACGGGCTTAAAGGCTAAAATAGGGGCTAAGCTTTTTGTGCTCATGTTGATTCCTGTCCACATGCAGCAGTTATTCTGCAGTGATCTCTTCAAACCTGAGAGTCTATCAATAAAATGAAGAGCCAGGTTACGTTTGCTCTGCTTGGTGAGGTTGGAGCTGGTAGATGAGCACTTGCAGGACATAACCAGGATTCACTAACGTTACATGGTATAGACATGTCTCAGAGCACCAGGCTGTGAGTAGTGCTTAACGTAGCCGGCTACTAAACTACACTACAAACTTACAAAGTTTGCTTGTTGTCACGTTTCAAACAACTGTGCTGCAAAGCTTTTGATAAATACATTACCTCATCACATTCCATTGATTTTTATTTCTTCTCTTTTGGACTCTTTTTCCCTTTTTTGGTCCAGTCCCTATTGTTTCCTCTGTTTAAATTGGTTGTGTTTATGAGAAAATTGTGTGTTTTGTGAGAGTTGAATGTCTCTGAAGTAGGCACAGACAGGAGCGCTCTCACTCCACTGCCATCCTGGTAATGTTTCGGACCAAAAAACATCATCATAATTCCGATGTTTGCACAATTTGCTCCCTGCAGGACTTCCAAACAGAAAACGCCTTTTTTTTTTTTTTTTTTTTTTACCCCCAGCTGTTGAAAATGAGCTGCTGCTCATAGAATAGAAACAGCCTCCTCTCTCCTGCTATTGAGGCACAATTCTAATTTACAACTTTGCCTTGGATGCAAACAGACACGGGCGCTATCGCCGTCAGCAGCCGCCGGGGAAAAACAAATTAACTTTTTTCCCCTCCTTCCGTTTTTCTCCTCCTCTGCTCTGCTCTGCTCGGCGCGATGGGCAGCTTTCCCTGAAAATGATGTGCGGGGTTTATTGGCGTTGATGTTGAGCTGTCAGTCAAATATCAGAAGGATGGGGGAATTGACGGTGGAGATGATGAGGAAATCCTCATGCATATATATCAACTGATAAAGGGCCAGTCACTACAGGCCTCTCTCTCTCCACACACACCCAAAGCTTTTATGTCTTCCTCTTCTTCATCCAGACCTTCTGCTCCTCTCCTCCAGCTCTGGAGTTCAGCAGAGAGTAGAGAGGGGGAGTGCCGACTCACTCCTCTGCTGTTTGACCGTGAAGAAGCTCCAGTGGAGCAGTCGTGGAATTAATTGCTTTATTCATAGACCTCTAAATAACTTGTTTACCTCCTCCTTCAAGCGTTTCCCTGGAAGTTTCCAAGACACAAGGTCTATACTTTTAAATTATCGCCACTCTCTCTTACTCAGCCTGATCCTTTGTTATAAACAGTATTTATTTTCACTTAAGGGGATTTTTCTCTTGATTACTGAGAGATAAGACAACTTGTAGAATTGATTCAGCCCCCAGACTTGAATTATCTCTCCAAATAAATGTGTTTATCACTCACAATGCTCATTCCTGACGTTCGCGACTCACCCAAACACGGATACTTGATCCCCGCAGCCGCTTATTACCCATAAGGCTAATTATTGAATCAGAGAGCGGTGCCGATCGGCGTCTCGATCCATCACTCGCCGTCCGGTTATGACATTTGAATCGACCCTGAGGGACGCACGGTTTGAAGTGCAGACGCGTTCGTATCTACGAGACGGCGCGGCGACATTTCAGGGAGCAAGTGCCCATCACTCACCGGCCAATTAAAGGTATTCATGTGGCCACAGGAAACAGTCACGACGAATTAGCATTTGATCTACTTAAACACACACACACATATGCACACACATACACACACAGGCGCCAGGAAGTGATTACACCTCCAATGGCTGTTCTGTCCTCTCCAGTCATCTTCATGCCACGAGTGATGGATGGACTTCCTCTGTCATTTAAGGTCTGCTAATGACACACACATGCACGGACACACACTCTCTCTCCCCTGGATGTCCCACTTAAACACACACGGAGCGTGACCTCTGCCTCCAGACGGAGAAGGTTAAGTGCGTCTTGTCTGAGGAGCCAAGAGTGTAACCTTTCCCCGTTCTGCCAGTAGCTCTTTTTGCCTTTTGGGAGGCACCGTGAACTGACCGCAAAGCTAAAACCAACATGTCAGCTGAACATTTAAATGCCTCAAAATCTAAATTCAACCTTAGTTAAGATTCTGAAACATTATTTACAGAAATATGTCTTTTTTTTAAAGCATGTGTTGAGACATGACTATGGAAGCTCATTTCCGCCTATTAAAAAAAAATTAAAAAAATGAAAACTTAGCTTTTTTTTAATGTTTTTTTTTAGCAGTTTCAGTCAAATTTTTGGGACACAAGTTCAAAATTTCGAGATGAAATCTGATATTTGAAGAAAAGACAAAAACTTGGGATAAAAAGTCAAATTGTAAGATAAAAAGTCAGAGCTTTGAGATAAAGGGGTCAAAACTTTGGCAGAACAGGGTGAAATTTTAAAGATAAAAAGTCAAGATTATGACACTTTCAAAATTTGCAGAACAAAAGTCAAATTTTGAGACAAAAACTCAAATTTTTAATGTAAAATTTGAAATTGTAAGAAAAGTCCAAATTTTGATACGAAAAAGTCAAAAAAGTGAGATGAAATATCAAAACTTGGGGTCAAAAGAAAAAGAAAGAGAGCTGGCATGGTGAAGTCCAAAATTTGAGATTTAAAAAGTCAAAGGTTTGGGAAACGGTGTAAAAAATTTTATTATACAATTAAAATTTTGAGATCGTCAAAGTTGTAAAAAATTCAAAATTTTGTGCGGAAAAGACAAAATTGTAAGCTTAATGTCAGGACGTTGAGATTAAAAAGACCAAATATTGAGAGAAATAATGAAAGTGTAAGCTTAAATGTCAGTACTTGAGATTTAGAATTCAAAACTTTGAGACTAAAAGGTCAAAATACTGAGAAGCAAACTCAAAATTTTAAGCATAACTGTCAATACTTTAAGATAGAGAATTAAAAATTTTGAATGAAAAAGTAAAAATTTTGAGCTACAGTGTTAATACTTTTATTAAAATTTTTTAATTTAAGTTACAATGTCAATACTTTGATTAAAAAAAGTCAAAATATTGAGATCAAATATCAAAATTTTTGGTCGAAAGAAAACAAAATTCATTCGAAAAATTGTAAAAATGCCATAGTGAAGTCAGAAGTCAGAATAAAAAGTCAAAGTGTTGAGGAAAGAAGAAAAGGTTTGATTCTACAATTCAAGTTGTGAGAGAAAAAGTCAAAATTTCAAGCTAAATGTTAATACTTTGAGGTTAAAAAGTCAAAATATTGAGAGAAATAGTGAAATTGTAAGCTAAAATGTCGATACTTTGAGATTAAAATTTCAAAATATTGAGAGAAAAAGTCAAAACTGGCATTATTGCATCAAATTTTTGAGAGAATAGTCAATGTTTTGCGATTGATTTAAAATTTTGAGATACAAAGTTAAAGTTTTGCCTTATATTTCAATTATCTACTTTCTCACCTCAAAATTTCATGGACAAAAAAAACCCATCAACAGAACCAGTTTGTCATTTTTTTTAACTTTTTCACTGGCTGAAATGGGGTTTTCTATAAATTATTTATTTTTACAGTATGGAAAATGTTGACTTCAAAACAGAAAAGTAGAGTTTTAAATGAACACATGAATTATGAAGCTACCTCATGGTCCCAGCAGGGGGAGCTCTAAATGTTTTGGCTTCACAGTCGAAGCTTTGAACAGCTTCTTGGGAACAGAAAAATAAAACTCAACCTACAAACGTCTTCTTAGTAAAAATGTCTCTCTGTGTGTTTTATATCAGCGAAAAATCTCCAA
This sequence comes from Thalassoma bifasciatum, assembly GCA_008086565.1. Classification (NCBI taxonomy): domain Eukaryota; kingdom Metazoa; phylum Chordata; class Actinopteri; order Labriformes; family Labridae; genus Thalassoma; species Thalassoma bifasciatum. The sequence goes on along the minus strand of RPOG01003077.1, from coordinate 22,461 downwards.
CAGATCTGCTTCCTCTTTCCCTCGCAGATAACACACAAACCACGTCCCTCGGTGGCAGCGCGTGCGAGAACAAGGCGAGCAGCCCAGTGGTCTCCTTTAATATTAATGGCTTCCTTGACAGAAGTGGGGAAGGGAAGGGGAAGGAGAAAAAAAAAAAGACAAGACAAATTGCCCGGGGCGACAGATTTTATGCGGGATCGCTAAAATATGCCACAAATCAGAACGCAAACAATTAAAAGAGAGAGCATATTTCACCAGGCGGGCCCTGGATTGGAAAACGTCCCCTCCTTCCTCCCTCCTTTCGTTTACTTCTCTCTCTGCCTGTCTGCTCTCCTCTCTCTCCAATAACTCTTTATTTCTTCTCTTCAATTTACTATTATAGATCCCCAATCTTTCCTTCGACATTTTCTTCTCTCTCCTCTCTCTCCCTCTCCTGTCAGACTGAGGCGTGCGTGCTCCAGGGACCGGCTGGGCGTTGATTAAGAAAAGCTTTCCGTGCTCCGTGTTCCCCGGAGAACAACCTGCTGTGCGTTCATACCTGCCTGTCTGTCTGCCTTCATCCCTGCTCCGCCAGGTGCTAAATTTGAGTCATTTAAAAGGCAAATTAACACAATTCCCCCTTTTTATTTGAACAATGTGTCTGACTTGGACAAGGTGTTGCCTGTCTGTACCTGTGAAAATCACCATCTGTTTTTAATTCGGCCTGGAAAACATTTTCATTCTCTCCATTTGCCGAGTTTGGTTAAATTTATCAGTCGAATGTTAAACATAAGTATCTCCCCTTTAACATCTGAGCCTCAAAATGCTTTCTTGGAATATTTTGCTTATTTTGACAGTAAAACGGTCAAAAAAAAAATCTGGAGAAGCCCATTTTTCTGTTATACTTTGAGTTATTTTCAAATCAACTGCATGTTTGATAAAGAAAAAAAAGGTTTAAACTGAAGAAAAACACCAAAAGGGAATCAGACTTAAGAGATTTAGTCCAGAAAAACACTGCAATCAGATAGATTCGCCTTTTTCTCTTATTTTTTGTTTAAAAAAAGGTCTTTTAAAAGCATCACCAGAACCCCCAGCATCTCACAGCTTCTCCCTCTCCCTGCACAAGTCACTCAATGGTAGCTGCACCTCAGGAAAAACTGTACTGTAAAGAACAAACAAGGCATGGCGCATTGTTTTACAAAGTTAGCAACAATACAAGCCTCAAATAATGCTCACACAGGACAAAGAAGACTTGTTATATTCTCCGAAATAGCAGAAAAATAGAAACTATAGAATTAAATCGCACATGCAGTACAACCACCACTTGTTACACCGTTCTCAAAAAGTTTCTACAACATTAAAATACGCACATTTTATACAAATAAGACTTGGTACAATGTTCTAGTAAAGTCACCACATAACAAAAGCGTCAAAATACACATGAATTGACGTATTTGAAGTAAAAAGAGAGCTTCATTCATCTTTTCTAACGTTACCTTTTCTCTCATGAAGCTGCTCCTTCAGATGCTCCTTTTCAGAATCACACAGAAACTTAAGTAAAAGTTTTATAACCAGGTTTAATCTTCTTTTTGGCATCTTTGGGCAAACTTTGGTCTGTTTTCTCTGGGCTTTCCTTTCTTCCATCAGTGCCTTGGTATTCATGAACTTCTTAATCATTTTTATTTACTCATTTTTTTATGCATATAGCGCCAAATCATAAAAAACGTTATCTCAAGAAAATCTTCAACAACAGTCCAGATTAACCTACAAGACAAGCTCAGAATTCCCAGAGAGATCATGATTTATAACTGTAACGTGCATTTAGATTAAGAGCTAGACTGACAGTGTGTCAGTTTCCCATGACAGTCTAAGCCTATAGCAGCATAACTAAGACCTAGTTCAGGCCTTAACTATAAGCTTAATCACAAAGGAAAGTTTGAAGTCTACTCCTAAAAATAGAGAGGGTGTACATGATTCCAAAGAAGAGGAGCCTGATAACTTTAAGCTCGACCTCCCATACTATTTTTGGGGACCTTAGATACATTTTTAAGATACTATGGAGCCACTTTCTTCCTCTCTTCCACTTTTTCCCTCCGCTGTAGAAGCGAGTTAACACCGCTTCAAGAATTAGATATCAAAATATGAACCAACAGATGAATCCTCTGCTCGCTCCTCTCTCCCTGCATTATTAATGCGCTCTAAGTGAGGGCCTTTTTTCCATGATTAGCACAGGGTGAAATCTTCCTTTGCTGCACTTTTATCTCTCATGCTCTCTCCGTTTTTTTTTTTTTTTTTTTTCAGGCCTAATATCGGCCGTTAATGGATGCTGATTCGGGCCCAAATTGCCGGTGTGTGCGGCGGCGCAGGGGCATATGGAGAGGAAGCCAGATAAATAGATTTAATTATGCCCAATGGGGGGGGAGCTCAGGACCTGCTGGCTGTTTTCATTATTGAAGAGAGGTGGGGCGTCCACACAGGATTGGCCAACGCCGCCGTCAGTCGTAAAAGCAGATTCCGTGGCCTGGCTTGACCTCGTTGTTGGGTGCGAGCGAACTTGTAGCATGATCCTGAACCGAAGCGGGGAAACAAGAGCGCGCGGATGCTATTCTGTCTATTTCCAGCCTGGAATACTTTCCGACTTGTCTCACCGCGAAAGGAAGCTCCGTGTTACATCATGACTCTCCAAAGTGTTAATCTCTCCCTCTTAGTCCTCTCCTCCATCCGTCTCCCTCCAAACTCCACCGGGATATTCTCACTCCTCTCCAAATACATACAGAGCAATCTAATTACTGCGATAACATTTCTGCTTGGCTGATTAACTGTTCTCCTCGTGCCTCTCAACGCAGCAGCATTGCTTCTATATATTCCTAAGCTTCTTATTCCTCCCCAGCCGAGCCGCACTTTTCACGGCAGCTTTGGCTCACCAATCCATCTCTCCTCCTTTCTCTCTTTCTTCTCTGGCTTTTTCTTATTCTTAGCGTCTCTCATTTATTCTCCGAGGCAGATGGGCTATTTAGTCGGCTTTTACTTTTTAGAGTTAACTCATTTAACCTCTCACACTCCATCGAGTCATTCGCGAACCATCCACCATTCATAAGACGTCATCAGAGTATAAACAGTAACACCTTTATTGAATATCGCAATGCTAAACCACATTAGAAAGCTTAAATTTAAAAAAATGAGTCGCTTAGTTTGTTTCACAGTTTTCTTCACCGACAAAACACAATCAGTGAAAGAATCGCTCAGATATCGATCACAACAACTGGGACGTCCTACCTGTTTGGGGGTCATTACGTCACATCTGTAGCCCACACCCTGAATATTCACTCTCTCCTCCACCAGAGGAATCCAGAGTTCAAACATATCAAAAGTGTTGCTTCCTCAATTCATTTCAATTGGTGGAATTTCTCCTGTAAAGTCCGTTGTTTGTCTATCATCAATAACAGCAGCTTCACAGTCTTATAGCATTTCCTCTATGATTTGAATCTCAGGGCTCTGGCTGCGAGACAAAAATGACCCCATTGTTTTCGTTTGAGTTTTCATGCCAGGACAGCTTGTGAAAGCCGCGAGTGTGCCCTGCTTGGGTGGTCTTGCATAATAGCTATTTCAGAAATTCTTATGTTAGCTTACAGGCCTGTCAGTCACACTTACACATAACCAATAGCCTTTCCCTTTTAGTCAAATCCATCTGTTGCCATTTAGATCACTGACGAGACTTACTTGTGCCGTGTATCTTTATTTATCCTCATGGGTGGACCAGAGAAAGTAGAATCTGTGACTGAATCCTGCAATTTTATGAAAAGCTTTTCAACAAAAACAGCAAAGTTGACTAAAAAGAAAGCACTGAGCACTGGCAAGGCTGGTTTTGTTTCAAGAGAGTGGACAGTACAACTCTGCTTGGTGTTTGGTCACCTGCTACTAAAAACTATCTAACTCCTACAAGGTTTTACCTAGAAAGCCCAAATTTCACCCACATGTAGATGACAAGTGTTCAAAGTGGTGTGATAAATTTCTTCTGTCTGGCATGAAGCATCTTGAAGTTATGGATATTCAAAAATGGCTCTCAAAAACAAAGAGAGAAAAAAGAGTGTAGGCTGCATTTTGCTTCATATAGATTGTAGCCTTATAATAAAACATGACATTTTTTGAAACTAGAGACTTTAATCTTTCAAATGAAATGTCACTGATGAATTTTGACCTTGTATTTCTTCAGTTAAAAGCTTTGAACATAGTGTGGTGTGTAGGACAGAATAAGTTGGGTGTATGGGGTTAATTCTTTTTGTGACTTTCTTTCTACCTGAGCTGCTTCTCGACTTACTTACTGATGATTCCCTGGAACATTTGGACACTTTGTAGTATTTAGAACCTGTTGCAAGAGATGTTAATGCCCCCGTCTTTCCTCATGTGTAGGTGCAGACAGGATGCTAAAGCAGGTGAGACTCCTCTGTGCGTTGCAGAGCTGCCACCTGAGTCTGTTTGTGTGCCTGCGCGGACGCATCACCTCAAACTCTGTACGCCGAGGTGTTTCGCAAGTGTCATCCAGCCTTGCGAGCGCGCGAGCTCACACGTCAATTAAATCCCCGTCCCGAGAGCTCACCTTCCACTAAACCCACACAACTTTGTCGTCCGCGGCGCCAGACAGCATTCTCACATCCCTCGTTATGCTCGGCGATAACCAACCACCCACTGTCTCCCTGCAGCAGCAGATAGGAGAGCTTATTAAAACCGCTTGCACCGCTCGCACCGCTCAGAGATGTTGTCACAGTTGCGGCAAACAAAGCACTCGTAATGCTGAGAAAGGAAGTAAAAGGTGACTTTTTTAGAGGTTTGGATGTGGAGCTGTGATGCTGCTCCGTCTGCAGGGAGACGGCGTGTTTGCTCTGTCCTCATATCTGGCTGCTTTCCAAATCAAATTTCAGTAACTGAGCTCCTGTTCTCACTTCTTTCTCTCCTGCGAGGCTAATTGCACAGGTCAGCTCTGTGACATCACCGCTGGGCTAACTGTGATCTTCATGTTACATATAGAGGCCTCATTAGAGCACAGCTAAGTGAGCGCATGCACCCCCCCCTTCCCTCTACAGTAATGAGAGTGACAGTAGCTGTTGTAATTACAGTCAGTCCAATTTCTCACCAGCTGCTCGCTCTGCAGAGAGTTCCCAGAGCGACTGCCCGACTGCGTTTGTCCAAATCAGGATGTTGATGTTAGAAAGTGCAGTCGTCATTGCCAGTGATGGCTGACGTTTTGTTTTTGTTTGTTTTTTTCCAAAGAGCTTCTGGGTAATAGAAAAAAAAATAGAGACAAGTCAAATGAGTTGTGACATTTTTTAACAAAGGGGTTTGTATGTGACTAAATTAATCTCAGTGTGGGATTCAGTTCAGGTAAGTTTGCACAGTAATATCATGACCAGTAAATTAACCGCAAGAAGCTTTGACACTTTGTGCTAGTACCAGGTCTTGAAAGAAACAAGATGTTGAAGATCTTGGTTTTGTTAAGGCCCAGACAGTTTTTGGTGTGTCTTGTCTTTGTCTTGGGTTCTGTCATTCTTGAAAGGTCTCAAACAAAGTGGTATTTTTCTGTTGTTGTTTTTTGGTCTTGGTCTCTATCTCAACAAGGTTTGATCGGTCTGTCTTGGTCTTGTCTCGGTCTTGTCTCGGTCCAAATACCTTCCAATCTTGATAGCATCTGAGATTCAATACTTTCTGGTCTTGACAGTGTCTTGGGCTCCATTAAGACGCTAATGACAACGACTTGATGTGTCTTTGTCTTTGCATTGGTCTAGAAACCTTCTGATCTTGAAAGCATCTTGGTCTCAGTTGAAGCGCTGTTGTCAACAACTACTTTGTTTGTCTTGGTGCTGGTATTGATCTTGTCCTGGTCTCAATACCTCCCAGTCTCTGTACCTCTTTGGTGTTGATACCCTCTGGTCTCGAACATGTCTAGGTCTCGGCTTAGGCATTTTTGACGACAACAACTTAGTCGGTCTTGGTCTTGGCATTGAACTTGTGATTGTATCAATACCTTCTGATCTTGGTAGCATCTTGGATTCAGTACTTTTTGGTCTTGAAAGCATCTCAGTCTTGGTTTAGGCACTTCTCGACAACAGGGACTTGGTTTTGGCATTGATCTTGACTTGGTCTAAATACCCTCTGATCCTGAAAGCACCTTGGTCTTGATACTTTTTGGTCTTGAAAGCAACTTGGTTTCATTTGTGGCGCTCTTCAAACAACTACTTTGTCTTTCTTGGTCCTGGCATTGGTCTTGTCTTGGTCCCAATACCTTTTGATCTTGGTGATGTCTTGGATTTGATACTTTCCGGTTTTGAAAGCCTCTTAGTCTTGGTTGAGGCACTCTTGACAACAGTGAGTTGGTCTATCTTGGTTCTGCATTGGTCTCAATACCTTCTGATCCTGAATTCACCTTTACTCCATACTTTCTGGTCTTGAAAGCATCTTGGTCACGATTGTGGCACTCCTGAAACAACCAGTTGGTCTGTCTTGGTCCTGGCATTGGTCTTGTCTTGGTCTCAATACCTTTGGATCTCTGCAGCATCTTGGTCTTGCTTTTGATACCTTCTGGTCTTGAAAGTGTCTTGGTCTCGGTCTAAGCACTCTTGACAACAACTACTCGGTCAGTCTTGATCTTGGCGTCAGTCTTTTGTCTTGGTCCCAATACCTTTTAATTTTGGTATCTTCTTGGATCCAATACTTTGTGGTCTTGAAAGCATCTTAGCCTAGGTCTATGCACTCTTGAGAGCATCAACTTGGTCTTGGCGTTGGTCTTGACTTGGTCTCGATAAGTTCCAATTTTGGTAGCTTCTTGGATTCAATGCTTGCTGGAAAGCGTCTTAGTCTTGGTTTAGGTGCTCTGGACAACAGTGACTTGGGCTATCTTGGTTCTGCATTGGTCCGAATACCTTCTGGTCCTGTTATCACCTTTGTCTGGATACTTATTGGTCCTGAAAGCATCTTGGTCTCAGTTGAGGTGCTCTTGACAACATTGACTTGGTCTGCCTTAGTCTTGGCGTTGGTCTTGTCTTGGTGCCAATACCTTTTGATCTTGGTGACATCCTTGATTCAGTACTTTCTGGTCTTGAAAGGATCTTAGTCTTGGTTTAAGCGCTCTTGAAAACATTAACTTGGTCTACCTTCGTCTTGGCGTTGGTCTTGTCTTGGCCTCGATACAACCAATTTTGGTCGCTTCTTGGATTCAACACTGGTCTTGAAAGCGTCTTAGACTTGGTTTAGGCGCTCTGGACAACATTAACTTGGTCTATCTTTGTCTTGTTGGTCTGGACTTGGTCTCGATACCTTCCAGTCTTGGTAGCATCTTGGATTTGATTCTTTCTTGTCTTGAAAGGATCTTAGTTGCTCTTGACAACAAGTCTAATGCACGATAAGATGAGGTTTAGAATCAAAAGCCAGTCATTAAAGAAGTTATTAGGGGATAGAAGTGAACAGTTTTCCATCTTACAAGAACTCCCTCTCCCAGAGTTCACGTAAAACAGAACCCCCCCTCTCGTCGTCTCCGCTCAGAATCCCATCCCTGCAGAGGTGACTCAGGGGCTACGGCAGGAGTCTGCGGGCTAATGATGACAGCGACACACTAATAATGGTTCCCAGTAGCTCCTGTGACAGTGGGGAGTGTATTAAATGGGACACCAGAGCAGCCTGACTCACCCGAACCCCCTTCCTCCCCCCTAATGAGAGTTTGATGGAGTGGTTGTGTAGGGAGATAATGCTAAGTTAATGAGATGTCCTATTCCATGAGACTGTTTGCAGTTCCCTGCAGAGCTGGGTTTCCTGCGTTGATGTATATTGCTGTCTGCTTCAGCCTGTGTGTGTGAGTGTGTGTGTGTGTGTGGCTGCTTACCTGGGAGCAGCTTTCCAGATTATAGAGCGGTGTGTTTGTGCGTTAGCTCACCTGCGCCTGCCTGTACTGTATATTTGTGCCATTTATTTCTCATCTGGCTCGCAGTCTGGCATTCAACAGGAAATTAACTGTCATATTTCAGAAAGAGTGACAGCGCAAAAAAAAAGAGAAAAAAAAAACCTCCTAAGAAGCGACAGAATTAATAAAGCAGACAAAGAACGGAGGGAAAGTAATAAAAATAGGAGAGAAAAGGAAGCAAAGAGACGTCGTTAACAAACAGCGGCTCAGCACAGAGGGAGTGGAGGGAGTTTTTGTGATGAAAAAGGGATGAGATAATGGCAGAGTGGGATACAACCGCCTCCCTCATGGCAGGTACATGTCTCTAATTGGGATTCCCACCCCCCATTCTGCACCCCCCCCCCCCCTGCCTTCTTCCACCTCCTCTCAGACAATGCAGTAAGAAAAGGAGGCTTTTCTAATTAATGCAGATATAATGATGGGTCCGACTGTGGACCTCTGCCCCCTCAGAATGTTGATGAAGGAAGATGTGTGTGTAGAAATCTGCATGTGTGTGTGTGTGGGTGCATGGGTGGGGCTAATCTACCAGGCATGCTGAGCCAGATAAACCTGGGATTTTTGGATAATCATATATTTATGTGTGATATAATTACACATCTATTAATGCACTCTGAGATAAACAGCGTTGATATTCCTCTGTATTCTATATCAAGGTAATTTGTATTCAGCTTTTGGCTCCGGCTTAATGTGGGAGTACTTAGGAAATTAAAATAGTTCCATGACAGGGAAAAAAAAAAAAAAAAACTGCAGAAAAATATTCTGCAGCAGCGCCCACACTCTTTGGAGCAACTGATCTCAGGGAAGTGAGGGTGGGGAGACATTACAGCAGAAGGAGCTTAGCAGCAGTGACATTACCCGCGGAGGAAATAAAGATGAAACAAGGTTGTTGCGGAGAACAGGGCGAGACTCCACTGGATGCCACTTTCCAGCGATTTTACACGTCAGGATTGGTTTAACAGTAATGGCTCTGTGGCGGAGAAAAATAACCCTGATGATGTCAGAGTTGAAGCGGGTTTAAGAGGCGAGTTTGAGCAGAGCATGTAAACATGAAGATGTTAAATCCTGCAGTAACAGGTGACTGTGTGTGGGTGGATTACTATCTACTCTGAAGCAGCATTCAGTTAATTAATGTGTGTGCAGACTGTTTAAATGAGGCTAAACATCAGTAAATGTTAACTACAGACGCCGCGTGTAGAATTTTTCACCTTTTCACAGTAAAAAACAGACGCACTGTGTCTGTCTGCCTCACTTCTGGCAGCGTGAACCCTCGCAGGTGTAAGTGTAGCGAGCACATTAGCTCAAAAACAACACTAATTGCTTTGCAGGATGGTGCCAGGCCAACGTGGCAGCCCTGTCCAGGACTCACCGCCGCTCTGAAGCTGCCGACAATCTCGAGCGGGGGCCAGCAGGTTGCCCATTCAGGCCACGTATCAGCCTGTAGCGGTAATGAGAAGTGCCGCGCTGTTAATGAGATAAACACAGACGTTAGATTGGCTCAGCAGGGGGCTCAGAGGAGGAGAGAGCGAGCGTGTAAGCGAGAGAGATAGAGGAATATGAAATATTAAGAGCTTTGTTAATTTCTCTTAGGTGCGAAAAGCAGCAGAATGATCGCGATGATGAGAAAAGTGAGTGAGGACATGCTAAAATATTCACGCTCTGTCAGCTTTGTGGCGACTGTACCATTGTTTCCACTCACTGTCTGCTGTGACATTATGACCGCGTCCATCATTAAGCACTCTGCTATCTCAGGTAGAGCTAGCGAACACACAGGAGCAGCTTTTGTGTAACATATCTGCTCTTATTCAGTTACCGTTTCATCATCAAAGCTCCAAATCCTCCCTTCAAAATAAAAGCACATCCTGTTTTTTCTTTTGCAGGTTCGGTAAGAAGAGCAAAGCGGGGAAAAACAAACTGGATGCTCTGAGTGAGGAGGAGGTGGACAGGATCCCCGAGAGCAACAGGTGAGAAAGAAAACACATTTATGTTTTTACCATCGTCATGATTTCATCAGCTGCAGTGAAGATCAGAAAAAGAATTTTCTTCCACCACTTAAACACCAAATCTGGTCACAAAAAAATGTGGTTACACCAAAGTATGTGCTCCACAGCGCCCCCTATATTGATCGCAGCCTGAATTTTTTTGTGCTCAACAATCATGGCAAACCTACAAAAAAGTCTCTTATGACCATAGTAAATTCAGAACAAGAAGTCTGGAAATTTCAGCCAAATATTTTATTTAGATCAGTGATTCCCAACCTGTGGTCCGTGGCCCCCTGGTGGGCCGCGGAGATATTGCAAGTGGGCCGCCAAATCATTTTCAAAATAGTCTGAATTTTAATGAAGGGTAATTATATAAAGATACAAATGTACAGAATAATGTTTAAATATTAAAACTTGGTTACATTTGTGAGGATATTCAACATGTTCAAACGTTTGTATTTAAGAAAAGTCCTTGAAGAGGGCAAGTTAAAGCCCAACATGTAACATGACCCCAAATTTAACAAAGCCCTGAAATTAGATTAAGCAAATGTTGTATATCCCAAGACTATAATCACTGACCCAACATTTAACAAGTTGTCATATCGTGGGCAAATGACTATCACCTTCTCGGCTCAGCATCTGTTACATCATTGACCAGTTATCACATTTCGGGTTTTATTACATTTTTTTTCTTACATTTCGGGTCTTTATATTCAAATCAAGCGCTAACAAGACACTGTACAGCCCCCATAATTATATGGTCAGAGGTGGGCTGCGAAAAATTTTTGAAACTTAAAAGTGGGCCCTGTATTGGAAAAGGTTGGGAACCACTGATTCAGATGATTCATAGGATGTGTAATTGACCGAACTAGTCCCACAGTTTTTTTTCTGATCATCTTCAAATTGGATATGTATATTCTAGACACATTGACAATGAAAAGTTATTGAAGGATTTTTGGTAACTTAATGGGCGTGGCCAGGGGGGCGCCACAAAGTGACTTTTTTTTTTTAACATACTCTGATTTGCATGATTTTTTTTGTACACATTTATCATGCCAAGACCTTCACAAAAATATGGGTGGCTCTAACAGTCAAGAGAGAGAGACAAGTGAAAGGAGCGCAACTGCAGTTCATAAATGAACAAATCTTTTCAAGTGATTCGGTTCAGTTCGTTCATCCAGATGATTCATTCATTTTGAACGAATCGGTCGCGAACGACACATCACTAGCACTTTAACATTAAGCCTTTCCTGCAAGAAAGTGTATAGCATTTAAATGGGGCTTAGCATTTCAACATCCTGCAATCGCTGAAAGGAAATGCAGGCCCCCACCTCTAGTTTTTGTAGCTCTCCTTAAGTAAACCTAAACAAGAGAGATTTACATTGCAATAAGTCCTTAAAGAACCGGTGATTTCACACAATCATGCAGAGCTCCTGTCAGTGAAGTGAAACTTTCGAAACTAACCGCAGGCTGAACTGTTCAACACTTAGTAACCCAACGTCGTCGTAAGCGGGTGTCGACAGTGAGAAGTCGAGTCTGAAGTAAAAATTGAGAGGAGAGAGTTGTCGATACTGGGTGCGATGCGGCTTTAGGAGCGTCCGGTGTAGCGGGGGCTAGGGTTGAGGAAGGGACTGCACCTTCTGCTGCTGTGCCACCCCAACTACGCCCGCATCAACAACTTCCGCCCGCCGCCTTCGCCTCAAGTGTTCACCAGTCGCACGCCCTCACCCGGGAATCCCAACCCCCTTCGAGCCTCATCGGAAGACCTGGACGGTCTCTACGCCAAGGTCAACAAGACCAGACCCCCACCGCAACAGAACCAAGCACAAGCAGACAGGTGAGGCCGGGGTTTGACCTCACGAGCACCCTTACACAAATGTGCTTATTTTAAACCCGTGTGTAGCTTTTGCATCTGTAATTCTGCAGAAAGTTGTGTGTGTAGTTGTGTGTGTGGAGTTGCATGTGACACACAAGGTCAGAAGTATTTGCACATATCTACATTCATGGTCTGCAGAGCTGAAGGATGCATAAAACATGAACTCATGCTTACACTGTAGTAACACACACACACACTTTCACAGTAGTGCCATACATAATTTATGCAAGTCATCTGTTATTTTCGCTATCTCTTTGACCTCTGTAAATCTTTAAAACCTCTAAAAACACGATAATTATTTCTGCTTTATAATAACATTTTAAATCATATTCATCACCAGCACGGGTCAGTTTTGGTGCCAAGGATAAAATACGAGGAAATATTAATATTCTCATAGTTTTTTGGAGCGTTTGAGAATCCAAACACAGAGACAGGATCAACTTTTATAAAGTGCTCATCCTCTCCCTGTGTCTTCTTCTCACGCACACGCAGGCTCCAGGCGCTGCACAACACAGTCCTGAAAGCACAAGGTTGATTCTGCACAGCGCTCACTTCTATTTAAAGTTTCTCCTCAGACCACCAGCTGGATCCTCGTCTGCTCACGCTTTGCATTTTAATCTCATCAAGCCGCATTCAATAACAACGGGCAGGCTTTGATTTATGGATAAGCTCAGAAAGTGACTGGATGCTGCAGAATGAATAAGATATGGAAATAAAGATGGCCAAATTCCAAAACATAAATAACAGAATACAATTCTGTTTAACCTATATTCAATTGAATACGCTCCTCAAACTTTTCTTTTTTTTTAATGTAAATGATTTTATTTCCTGCAACAAGTTTCCAAAAAGCTGTGACAGGTTCAAGTTTCTTACTGTGTTCCATCACTTTTCCTTTAACAACACTCACTAAGTGTTTGTGAACTGAGGACACTAATTGTTGAAGCTTTGGAGCTGGAATTCTTTCCCATTCTTGTTGATGGATAACTCCCAGTCTCTGTTGTGGTATTTAGACAGGCAGGCCAGTCTAGTAGCTGCACTCTATTACTATGGAGCCACACTGTTGTGACAGGTGCAGAATGTGTCTTGGTTTCATTGTCTTGCTGAAATAATCAGGGATGTAACTTGGGTAGCAGTGCTCAAAAACCTGTGTGCTTTTCAGTATTAATGCTGCCTTCACAGATGTGACAGTTACCCATGATGCCATGGGCACTAACACACCTCCATACCATCACAGATGCTGCTTTTGAACTTTGCGCTGAGAACAGTCCATTTTGACACCACGTCCATGATTTCCAAAAAGAGTTTGAAATGTGAACTCATTAAACCACAGCAGACTTTTCCACTTTGCATTAGTCCATCTCAGATGAGCTCGGGCTTTGCGTGTGTTGTTGATGTCTGGCTTTGTCTTTGCATGGTAGAGTTTGAACTGTCACTTGTAGATGTAGTGATGAACTGTGTTAACTGACAATGGTTTTCTGAAGTGTTCCTGAGCCCACGTGCTAATTTCCTTTACAAAATGATGTGGGTTTTTAATGCAGCGCCGCCTGAGAGGTCAAAGGTCACGGGCATTCGATGTTGATTTTGTTCCTTGCTGCTTATGTGCGGAGATTTCTCCAGATTCTCTGAATCTTTTCATGATATTATGGACTGTAGATGATGAAATCCATCAGTTATTTGCAGTTGTACGTTTGGAGGCATGTTCTTAAACTGTTGGACTATTTGCTCACGCAGTTGTTGACAAAGTGGTGAACTTGGCCCTAACCTTTCAGGGATGCTCCTTTTATACCCAATCATGACACTCACCTGTTTCTAATCAACCTGTTCACCTGTAGAATGATTGAAAATTGGTGAATATTTACACAAAAATAGTCTATCAGTGTAGTGTATTCAACTGAGTAGGTTGAATAGGATTTGCAAGTCATTGAACACAACGTCCCAACTTCATTAGAATTGGGGTTGTAGAGCTGAAGCGAAGGGAAAGAGAAAGTCACTTCTTCTTGCCGCACATGCTCAGTTGAACAGAGGTCTGGAGTCAGCCTTGGCGAGCGGAGAGCATCTTGTTTGGCCTCCTCGGTAGCCTCGCCTGTTTGCATGACATCACCATTTAACCTCGTGTGGAAGTAAACAAGCCTTGAGGGGAAGTGTCTGCACGGCGATGGCTGAGATTTTTTTTTTTTTATTGCGGGCTGGTTCGCTTTTGCAGAAGAATATCTGAGCGCGTTTGCTAACGGAGTTTGATTCGAAGCTGGTTTCATATGCAAGAAAAACCCAGAGAGTGAGGATTCTCATGCAAATCGATGCTTTCCCTGTATGAAATAATACAGGCCACATTAAAACTTCCCTCCACTAAACTCCCCGACAGAAATTACTATTGACTTGCAAATCAAAAACTAAGCCCCAGACGCCTCGATCTCATCCAGGAAAGAGAGCGGATACAGAAAGACGGAGAGGTTGGACATGGAAAAGAGGAGACAGATGGGGAGGGAAAGCTGTGACAGACGGAGGGACAGAGCATATAGAAAAAGCCAGGATGGAGAAAAGAGAGAGAGAGAGGGAGAGGGATGGTGTGAGATAGGCAGAGTAAATTTGAGAGGGAAGAAGTGACAGAGGAGAAGATGCAGACAAAGGAGGAGGAGGGATAATTAGCCACAGTCTAGCAGGCTGACAGATCTGTTAGACCACTTTAGCTCTCATCCACTAGTGCTGGGTACTTCATTACCAGGCTGCTCCCTCTCTCACTCTCTCTTTTCTCTCCGTCTCTCTTACACTCTTAACATGTCACTTGTCCGTCGCTTTCTCTCTCCTTCAAAGATCCTCTCTCTTTTTTCCTCCGTTCAAAACCTTACACCGCCGCGTCTTTCCCTTCCTCCTCCACCTGAGTCTGAGCCCGGGTCGCTCATTCACAAAGTGCGTGGAGAAACACACCGTGCGTGCTCGCCGTCCATTCACACGTGGTCAGAAACACAGACACACACTGCCACCCACATGTAATATGTCTGCCACTGTCGCCTAGCAACTACCACAACCATGTGTGTGTGGTCCCTGTGAGTTTTCCAGCCGTGTGCAGGAATCAGGGGTGTAATCATACTTCTTCTATATAAATATATACACTCAGGGCGTCATTCCTCACATTTAAAGTGTTTCCAAAGGGAGCAACATATCTGTTTCTTTCATCTCTCACGTTACTGCGAGGGAGAAATGCGCTCATTATGCAACACTCATGGGATTTAGACGGAATCCTTAATGCTAATAAAGCTTTATCCCATTGTTTTTGAAGGTTAACTTCTTAGATTCCACTCAACGCTGGCTTTTTTCAGACTGTGTTTCAAAGCTTATAACTGGTCAAATTCATCAGTGACGCTTCATTTCAGGGATTTAAGTCTCTAGTTTCAGAAAGTGTCATGTTTTAATTTGTGGTTAAAGTCCACATCAGGTTAAATGCAGCTGAAACACTTTTTTTCACTTTGTTTTTTGTACCCATTTCTGAAAATCAATCACGTCAAGATGCTTTACGCCACACATAAGACATCCACCACATCACGTCTACACCTTCTCATCTACATCTGGGTGAAATTTAAACTTTCTAGGTAAAACCTTGTAGGAGTTAGAGAGTTTTTAGTGTCAGGTGACCTCACTTTCTGGGGACTCTGTGCAAACAAAACCAGCTTCATCAGTGCTCAGTGTTTTCTTTTAAGTCAACTTTGCTCTCTGTGTGAAAATGTCTAACAAAGATCATGGATTGTGCCTCTTCTGTTGCGCACGTGAAGACGCACAAAAATAAATGGGTCTCGCCAATGATCTAAATGGCTACAGCTGGCTTTATGTGAAGAGTAGGGTTATTGGCTTCTATACAGGTGACTTTAAACTCTGTCATCCAATAAACGACCCTCTAATAGAGCTAATTCACAAGACTGCACTATTTGCCAGTCAAGCAGGGAGCACTCGTTGGCTATCACAAGCTATCCTGGTATAAAAACTCAACAAAAAACGCTTTTAATATGTTTGAACTCTGGATTCCTCTGGTGGAAAGGAGAGTGAATATTCAAGGTACGAGCGTCAGGATGTGACGTAATGACCCCAAAAAAAAAAAGGTAGGACGTCCCAGTTGTTGTGTTCCCTATCTGAATTCTTTCACTAATTATGTTTTGTTGGTAAAAAAAAACTGTAAAAAAAAACTTAGTGACTTACTTTTGAAAAATCTAAACTTCCAAACACAGTTTAGCAGAATAATGTTTGACAAAGACGTTAATGTTTATACTTTGATGACATCATATGACTGGCTAATAGATCCCCCATGACCCGTTGGAGCAGAAAAAGTTAATATGAATACTTTAGTGTGTTTGCATAGTTTTTCTAACAGAGACATGTTACTCCCCCCCCTCCCTCCTCCTCCCTCTTCTTCTGTCAAGGCCCTCACCGGCAGACTCCCGGCTCTGTCTCCCTAATTTACTGTCGGACATTTTCATTACGCGGGCCGATGGCAGGTGTGTGCCGTGATGGGCGTCACATTTGATTAGAGCGATGCTAGAGGCTGACCTGTGGAGAAAAAAGGTTAGCTATGCTTGTCAAATTTTATTAGCCAGGAGGCACTCTTTGTTGCTGGAGCAAGAAACAAGGAGATGAGATGAAAGAGGAGGAGGGGAGGGAGGGATGTAAAGGCTTGAGAGTTGTGTTGTAAAATGCACCAGTGGGCTGAGGAAAAGGGAAGGCGAAGACACATCAGTGGGCGTGCTGCCTCTGATCTACCACGGTTCACGCTGTGGCACAGAGAACACACACCTGACGCTGTGACGAATCTGAACCCCCTCCAGACTGACTCAACTAATTGTTCCAAAGTCTAAAAAGTCTGGAACAGTGTTGGTTTTTCTTCTCCTTGCACCGCCTTCGTCGTTTTGCTCCCCTATAGAGGGAAAAGACGACGACATTATAGAGAGGAAAACTCCCCATTAAGGAAGAAATCCTTTCTTCTGTTGTTTATTCAAACATGAACTCCATCTACTTGTTTTCCTGCAGCACCTGCTGGAGGAAGAGCTCAAAGAGAAAACGTGGAGAATAACACGTCATTAGTGCAGACTGTGCATTAAGTCATATGTGTCTTCTGCTGCTTTTTCCAGGCAATTAACCCTTTAGGTTCACCAAGTCCTCAACGCTCCGTTTGCCATTTGACGTCAAAGTATAAACATTAACGTTTTTGTCAAACATCATCATGCAAAACTGTGTAAGAAAGCTTCGATTTTTCACGTTTCACTAACTTTATTTTCCTGTTTTCTTCACCAACAAAACGTAATCAGTGAAAGAATCACTCAGCTAGTGATCACAACCAACTTTTTTGGGGTCATTACGTCACATCCTGACGCCCGTACCCTGAATATTCACTCTCCTTTCCACCAGAGGAATCCACAGTTCAAACATATCAAAAGTATTGTTTCCTCAATTCATTTCAATTGGTGAAATTTCTCCTGTAAAGTCCGTTGTTTGTCTGTCTGTCGTGTCCAATCTCATCAATAACAGCAGCTTCACAGTCTTAGAGCATTTGGGTGTGTTTGTTTGTTAGTGACCACATTTTTATAAGTGGAGACATCATGCCAGGACAGCTTGTGATAGACAAGAAGCGCTCCATGCTCAGCAATATGCTTGTTTTTGAATTTGTAGCCTTTTAAGAAGCTTACTTATTTGCTATCAGGTCCGTCACTCACCTTACCCTTCTATTTGAGCTGGCTGTAGCCATTTAGATCAATGGGGAGACTGATTTATTGTTGTGTGCTTTTATTCGCGGCCATGTGTGCAACAGAGGAGGTAAAATCAGTGACTGGGAACTACAATTACACGATTTTTTTTGACAAGCTTTTCCACAAAGAGAGCAAAGTTGACTTAAAAGAAAACACTGAGCACTGATGAAGCTGGTTTTGTTTGCACAGAGTCCCCAGAAAGTGAGGTCACCTGAGACTTAAAACTCTCTAACTCCTACAACGAATCCAGAGTTCAAATATATCAAAAGTGTTGTTTCCTCCATTCATTTCAATTGGTGAAATTTCTCCTGTAAAGTCTGCTGTTTGTCTGTCTGTCGTGTCCTTTCTCATCAATAACAGCAGCTTCACAGTCTTAGAGCATTTGGGTGTGTTTGTTTGTTGGTGACCACATTTTTATAAGTGGAGACATCATGCCAGGACAGCTTGTGATAGACAAGAAGCGCTCCATGCTCAGCAATACGCTTGTTTTTGAATTTGTAGCCTTTTAAGAAGCTTGATTATTTGCTATCAGGTCCGTCACTCACCTTACCCTTCTATTTGAGCTGGCTGTAGCCATTTAGATCAATGGGGAGACTGATTTATTGTTGTGTGTTTTTCTTCGCAGTCATGTGTGCAACCGAGGAGGTAAAATCAGTGACTGTGATTTACAATTACATGATTTTTTGACAAGCTTTTCCACAAAGAGAGCAAAGTTGACTTAAAAGAAAACACTGAGCACTGATGAAGCTGGTTTTGTTTGCACAGAGTCCCCAGAAAGTGAGGTCACCTGAGACTTAAAACTCTCTAACTCCTTCAACCTTTTACCTAGAAAGTTTAAATTTCACCCAGATTTAGATGAAAAGATGTAGAAGTGATGTGCTGAATGTCTTATGTGTGACATGAAGCATCTTGATGTGATTGATTTTCAAAAACGGTTACAAAAAAATGACAAGTAGAAAAAGGTGTTTCAGCTGCATTTATCCTGATGTGGGTTTTTTTTTTTTGAAAAACCAGAGATTTGAATCTTTCAAATGAGGTTTAATTGATGAATTTTGACCTTGTGGTGAGAAGTAGTCGGAAACCAAGAGGTTAAAGTTTGTTTCTGCAGATTCCAGTTTCTCTTCAGTGGAATGTAAAGAGTGACTGTGACTAAATCAGGTTTTGTTTATAGAAACCAAAAACACAGATTGGTGATGAGTAATGTGTCCCATGGAAGTGTTTATCAGCTCTTAAAGCTGCAGCCTCTGCTTGAGTTTGTGTCAAAGGTTTTTCTCTTGATGTTGTTTTTTGGAGGCGGCAGCAGCAGAGAAACTCTTTGTCTCCAGTTTTGGAGCTCCACTGGGTTTCCACCCCACTGTAATCCCACTCCACCAGAAAACCAAAGACTGACCACAGGCTTTGATGTCTGCTTACCTCCAACTTGCAGGCAGCAAAGACAGAAACTGCCTGCCCCAGCGCTTTCCCCCCAGTGTGTTGTGTTTAAATCAGCTGGCCGCAGCAAGAAGAAGTCGCCAAACTAGCCGGCGGCGGCGCACACTTCCTAATTAGTCTGCCCCCACACTGGCGAGCACCGCGGGATAGATGCTGTCCTCGCACTCTCTCCCGCTCGTTTCATGCAGCAGACGCTTTTTGTTCTCACTCCAGCTCCCTCGCTCGCCTCTTTCTTTCACTCTCCTCCAAGTTTTTGCAACTCCGTCTCGGGCGCCGCTGTTTGGTTTCTGCTCTCATTCTGTCGTCTGATGCATCTTTCATTTCCTGCTCCTGTGTCTCATCTTCTGCCTCTCTTCCTGCAGCCTCCATCCTCCATCCTCCTCCTCCTCCTCCAGTTTTCCTCTTCTCCCAGAGCGCTCTCAGATCAACGGGCATATTCAGACGCTCTGAAATATGAATGAAATATGATGCTTGGAGGAAAAACACGTCTTGACTTAAGTGGTGTCAATGTCTGTGCTTCAGTTAATACAGCAGAAGACTTTATTGATTTATTGATTTGATGCAGTCTATTTACATATTACATGCTCAGGCTGATGCCCTTTTGAACTCATGAGACATCGCTGCATCACATTCAGAGAGAGGGAGATTAGTAATGAAATCAATACGTTTTTTTTTTTTCTCTTTGTTTTGATACCTGGAGCCAATATCCGCTGCAAAATATGCTGTAAAAAAAAATACTTTTTATACTTTTTGCATTCAAAATGTGAGCTGAGTCTTATCCACCTGTCCTGTGCAACTGATATTCAAAGAAAAAAAGCACGCAGTATCTGATGCATCACTATGGTGGCCTGTTTTGGCCATTTGAAAAAATTGAAATGAAAATCTGGCTGTGCCAAATTTTTTTCTTTCACCTGTTTAAGTCAAACTTTTGAGATAAAAAGTCAAAATTATGAGATAAAAAGAAAGAATTAAGCAATGAAATGTTGAAACTAAGAAATATGAATAAACATTTACAGGGGAATAAGTTAAAATATGACACCAAAAGATGAAGTTTCGAGACCAAGTCCATACTTTGGGATGAAAACTTGAAATAATAAGATAAAAAGTCAAAAATTTGAGATACAAGACAGAATTATGAGAGGAAAAAAAACAAAATTTTGAGATAAAAAGTAGCAATAATGAGATAGAAAGTCCTAATAATGAAGCAGTTAAGTCATAATTCTTAGGTTAGAGGTAGGAATCTTGTAAGAAAAGTAAAATAATTCAATGAAACATTGACAATGAGATATTAAAATAAAATTTTTGGGACCAAAGTCATTATTATGAGACAATTGTCAAAATTTTTGAGGAAAAGCTAGGAACTATGGGAACAAAGTGTGAAATTCTGAGAGTAGAAGTCACAATTTTGAGATAAAAAGTCAAAATTATGAGATAAAAAGAAAGAATTAAGCAATGAAATGTTGAAACTAGGAAATATGAATAAACATTTACGGGGGAAAAAAAGTTAAAATATGACACCAAAGGATGAAGTTTCAAGACCAAGTCCATATTTTGGGATAAAAACTTGAAATAATAAGATAAAAAGTTAAACATTTGAGATACAAGACAGAATTATGAGAGGAAAAAAATCAAAATTTTGAGATAAAAAGTAGCAATAATGAGATAGAAAGTCCTAATAATGAAGCAGTTAAGTCATAATTCTTAGGTTAGAGGTAGGAATCTTGTAAGAAAAGTAAAATAATTCAATGAAACATTGACAATCAGACATTAAAATCAAAATTTTAGGACCGAAGTCATTATTATGAGACAATTGTCAAAATTTTTGAGGAAAAGCTAGGAACTATGGGAACAAAATGTGAAATTCTGAGAGTAGAAGTCATAATTTTGAGAGAAAAAGTCAAAGTTATGAGATAAAAAGTAAAGGATAAAGCAATGAAAGGTTGAAATTAGGAAATATGAATAAACATTTAGGGGGAAAAAAGTTAAAATATGACACTAAAAGATGAAATTTGAGACCAAGTCCAAATTTGAGGATAAAAATTTTAAATAATGAGATAAAAAGTCAAAAATTTAAGGTACAAGGTAGAAAAATTAGAGAAAGAAATAAATTTTTTTGAAATGAACAGGAAAAATATTGAAATAGGAAGTCAAAATAATGACATAGTCAAAAATCTGAGATGAAAGGTTGAAATTTTGTGGAAAAGTCAACTTCTCCAATTGAAAAATTGACAATTATATCTTGATGTTAAAATTTTGAAACTTAAGTCAATACAATGAGATAATGGTCGAAATTTTGAGGAAAAGTCAAACTTTGGGTGTACAAAATTTGAAATTTTGAGATTAAAACTCACAATTTTGAGATAAAAAGTCATAATGTTGAAATAACACACATAATTTTTCTAGATAAAAGTCAAATTAAGGAAGTAATTCAGTTGAAATTTGAAACAAAAGGTCAACATTATGGGACAATTTAGTCAAAATTTTTGATTCAAAGAAGTCTAAAGTTTGAGATGTCATAGTTATGAGTGGGTAAGTTTAAAAATTTGAGATAGAAATGAAAAACTTTTAGTATAAAAGTCATGGTTATGAGACAAAAAGTCAAAATTATTAAGTTATGGAGTCAAATCTTTGAGATTTGAAGTCAAACAAAGATTCAAACTTAAAATTATGAGATTCTTCTACTTCAGCTTTTGTTGTAATTTCATCCCTTCACTCTCCAGCTTCCTATGGTAAAGTCCCTTAGCAAAGATTACATCTCCCTTGTAAGTAAGTCTCAATGTACCCACAATCCATTTCTCTTTGATATAAAACAGCAGTTAGAGCTCACTTTAAAGTAAAACTCCTGCTTAGTAAGGGTTCTTCTTTTCTATTATATCATGATTTCAACTTTTGATGTCGTAGACTTTTAGCTCATAGTTTTTTTTTCCAATAAAAATGAACTTTATCTCAAAATTTCAACCAAACATGGACAAAAAACATGTCAACAAAGCACTTATTAACCACTGATAACAACGAGGGGGGGAGTGTGTGTGTGTGTGTGTGTGTGTGGGGGGGGGGGGTACCTGTCTCCACACACACAGGCACATAAGATAAGACACGCAAATATGTGTGAACCAACACATCAACACTCTCACGTCTCCCTCTTCTTCAGTGTTTGGAAAGCAGCCTGCTGAATTGTCAACCTGTCAAAGTGCTACTCAGCAAACCTCCACCCCCCCACCCTCACCCCCCACCCCCACCCTCCTCCAGCACCCCCCTCCAAACGTTTTATCCCGAATCAGCCTCAGTCTTCAGCCATTAATATGATAATATTTGGCGTTGTCAGTGATGGAGGCCGAGGCATAATGAGATAATTACAGTGTTGTTTCATTTGGAGAGCGACACGCACGCTCAATCAAAATGGCAGCTCTAATTACGGGCCCAGGGATTGGCTAATGGCTTCTGTAGGAAAAACTTCACTTGGCTCCGCGCGTACAGCGTGGCTTCTCTGAGGCTGTTGTGTGGCTGTAGCAGTGGTTT